>PTEX01000006.1:3552730-3622571 GCA_003342815.1 Eudromia elegans | reverse complement strand
GGGGCTTCAGCAAGGTGGTGCTGCGGGCCGCGCTGGCGGGCGGCGGCGCCGTGGCGCTCAAGGCCGTGCACGGCGGCGGGCGCGAGGTGCGGCAGTGCGTGCGGCGCTACGCGGCCCCCGACGGCTGCCGCCGCCTGGCCGCCTACAAGCTGCTCAAGGAGGCGGCGCTGCTGCGGCGCCTGCGGCACCCCGGCATCGTGCAGGTACGGCGGGCACCGGCGCAGGGCAGCGCGGCGCCCCGCGGACGCCCTCGAGGAGCGGGATGCGCCTCACTGGCGGGGGAAAGGCCTCCACTCTGCATCCCGCATCCTGCATCCCGCATCCCTCATCCTGCATCCCGCATCCCTCATCCTGCATCCCGCATTCCTCATCCTGCATCCCGCATCCCACATCCCGCATCCCACATCCCGCATCCTGCATCCCGCATCCTGCATCCCACATCCCGCCACACTCTCCTTGTGAGCCCCAACACGGCGGTGCGGCGGCTCTTGAGCCAGCGGCGACCCCGGCGGCTCTCCTTGAATCCCGAGGGCTCTGTCGATCTGTCAATATTTACTCAGCCCCCTCCCCTCGCTGCCGGGAAAGGCGACCCCGGCTGCCCCGCGCGCCGGCCGGCTCCCCTCTGACCCAGCGCTTCTCTCTCCGCAGCTGCACGGTCAATGCTACGAGAGCAGCGGAGATCCTGAGGCGAGGGTCACCGCGATGCTGGAGCTAGGGGCCCCCCTGGAGATGATTCAGCTTCTGCAGACCCCCTGGGAGGAGAGATTTAAAGTAAGAAAACAAAACAAAGAGGGGTTATCAGTGGCTTTTAGACCCCAAACTGAGTGCATGGGAAGAGCCCGTGATGAGTGCCAGGGCAAATGGGATTGTCATGCTGACACTCTGTTTGCTCCTGCAGATTGCCTTTGAATCATTTTGCTATCGCTTCTTTTAAATTGCATTAAAAATAGCCATAGTCAGGAGTTTCCTAGATACATTCTTTTCTTCCAAAGCAACTTAAAGGAGGATTCTTGCTCAGGTTTGGGGTAGTGTGTAATACCCAGTATTATACTATATTTTCAGTTGCTCTACCCTCTGTGGGTCTCCTCCACAGAGGGACTAATTTTCTTTATAGCTGGGCGCATTAGCGCTTGTGCACTGGCTCAGGAAAGCCACCTCCAATTGCTTTGTGTCCGTTGTTGCCTGTATAATACCTTTCCTAGCCTGCAAGTTGAGCAGCCTGCCCTGCTGTGTGTTCACAGGATGTTTCTGATCTTAGCCCTTTAGCTATCGCTGTAATACAAACACTGCCAAATTGCTCTTTTCGTGCTGTAGGTGATGAGATCCTGTTCCTGGTACATGTCTTACCTCCTAAGCATTATACACAGGGACTTTTAAGCTCTCTGTGAACGTAAATGACTTGTGACACGGCAGTGATTTGGGTTGTCTTGTATTACCGTTGCACCGCAAGGTCTCGGTTGGAGGCTGGCTGCTACTTGTTTGCTTCCCAGGAGGAAGGGAGCATCAAGGAGAAGCGTGGGTACCTTAATGTCGATACAAAGTGCCTCGGGAGAAATAAAAACACAACAAAACTCCCAGAATAAAATCTCTCCCTGCATGCGGTCCGCCGTGATGGAGATGAGCCTTGCCATCCAAGCCAGAGCGAGCGTGGCAGCTGGAAGTGGGAGGAGAAGCTGGGTTCGCTTCAGCCTGACTCCTGCACTAGTGAAGATAAAATAGAATTATTTCTTGAGACCTGTAGAATTCCATTTTTGCTGACAAACTGTTTTGTACTGCCACAACATTCAACGCCTTTCATCCTCTTAAAACTGTAGAGCTTCCGTAGAGCTGAGACAGCACGTTGCTGGCTTTGCTGATGGTGAGGCTCAGCGTGGTGGCATTAAGATCTTAATAACCTTTGGACTGCTCAAGACACTAATGCAGAATGGAGACCGGCACTGTCTAGTGCTCTCTCCTAATTAGGGCATCCAAACGGATGGGATTTTCCCGGTAACAAGCCACATCAGATAGCAGGGACTGTGAGTGGTTCCAAGTGAGCAAACCCTTGTGCCTGCCCAGATCACTATCTGGGGTGGGAGACGTGGTGCGGGTCTGACTGCGGCACACCCAGGTGATGATGCAGCTCGTCTGATCCCAGGACTCCCGATGCGCACTGGAAAATGCTGCTTGAGGTGCTGACTCCGGGGAGCTGCTCGCTTCCAGCCCCAGTTTGTCCAAAAATTGCCTACCAGGCCTCATGCCGCATCAGGTATTGCCTGGCCTTTCCCTGCTGCTGGAAAGTTGCTGGGAAGGCAAGGGCTGGCATACAATACATGGCATGCCCTGGCTCGCTCTTCAGAAGCACGCCTGTGTGCCCAAATTTGTACTGCTGAGTGATGCAGCAACACACGAGTCTGGTATTAATGACCATGGAGCCTCAGTCTCTATGGAGCAGCATGGGGGAAGGGAGGGGAATGTATTAATTCTATGCAAAAGTGGGGGGAAAAATCCTTCTGATTTCAGCTAGCAAATCAGTATATGTCCTGAAACATGAAGACTGCTATTGTTTTCCTCACAGCTTTCTCCTCTAGTTAGTGTAACTGCCAATGTCTCTTTTTGTATACACATGTTTTTAAAAAATGTTGCTAGACTACTTACCACAGTCAAATCCTGTGGCAATGTTGATAATAAATTTTGTAGCATACACATAATTACCTTTTAAGTACTATATGCTCTTTTTTTGCCTTTCATTTCAGTGAATGCCCTTTCCTTTGTTCTACTTCCAATTTAATAGCTGTTTTTCATCTGTTTTTCCATGCATATTCATCTTCTCTTTCTCAGATTTGCCTGAGTCTTGTGAAACTGCTGTTTTACTTGGCACATTCCCCCCTGGGTTCAATAGTCCTCTTGGATTTCCAGCCGAGGCAGTTTGTTATGGTGGATGGAAACCTAAAAGTGACAGACATGGATGATGCCAGCACCGAGGAACTGTCATGCAAGGCAGATAATGACTGCACACTCGAATTCCCAACGAGAAGCTTCCCTCTCAAATGCTCCGCAGTTGGGAAATGTGAAGGAATAAATGAAAAGAAGAATCTTTTCAATGCATATCGGTACGTCTAGGTAGACAGGGAGGGAAACATGGCGTGTTTGAGCTCACGCAATGCCATGTAGCGTGTGGTAGCTCTCCTTTCCTCCATGCAGTGTTTCTCCCTCGCCTCTGTCAGAGGGCAGGTAAGGACCTCACCTCTTTGAAGCCGGTTCATTTTCCTAATAAGGCAGGAAAATAGTTGAGTTATTGTCTGTGGGGAACGTAGGCATCCTTCTGCTGCGGCTCCCTTTCCCTAATGCCCTCTAGAAATTTGCCTCAGAGGTTGCACCTGTGAATCCACTATTTGCCAAGCAAGCCCTGCCGTTCGGGCTGCGTTTGCTGGGAGCGGTGGCCGGGCAGGCTGCCCGCCCGAGCGCATCCGCTCCGACCCGCTCCTGCTGGGAACTTTTCCCTTGAACGCCGTCTCTGTCCGTACCGAACCCGTGGGTAAGTGTGGGATAGTAACGGATGGGCACGAGGCCGAGACTGCTGCTTCGCTTCGGGTGAGCCACCAGCCAGCCCTTCACGCGTGGTGACTTGTGCTCGCCGCTGGTGCTTGGCAGGTCAGGAGAAAGTGGAAGTCCTGGCAGCTGGGTGTTTATACAGAAAGATTTATTGTGGTAGCTCTTATTGGCAGGACTTGCTCTTGAAAGGTGAATCCCTGCACAGACTGACTGCAATAGCCTTGCAGTGAGGTAGCTGTCTCCTGTAGAGCAGGAGTGTTCCAGAGGGTTCAGGGGATAAATAAGAGAAACATTCTGCTTTTCTGTGGGTAGCAGGGGTGCCAAACTCCTTCCAGGCAAGTAACAGGTCTTGCATGAGTCTTCTTTTGTGTAGCTCTTTTTCAATGATGGCAAATCCATTGCTTAGTACACAAAAATTAGGTCCAAGGGGTGCAAATGAAGGAAAGCTCCATTGCCTGAGCCTTGGAAAGCTGTGTGGGAGCTGTGTAGGAAAGAACACGTAGTGCTGGGCTGCAGCCTGTGCTGCAAAGATCATTAATGCACAAGAACGGACCATGAGGCGCCAATGAAGTGTGCAAACATAATGTAAGAACCAAGGTAAACTCACTAGTCACATGCAGCTAATTAAATCAGAGGAAAATGTAGACAACCCATTAAGGGGTTTGAGCAACGGTATTCTAATCAGTCTGGTTTTGTTGTTGTTTGTTTTTCAGGTATTTTTTCACCTATCTTCTGCCACACTCCGCACCTCCGCCTTTGCAGCCCCTTTTGCGTGATATTCTGAATGCAACAGGTACCAGTTAATATTCATGAACTAGGGCTTTTTTTATTAGAAGGTTGCAAATGGTGTTTTGTGGAATAACTCGTCTCTGTCATATTTTTCTTTAAATGTAGGTGATTTACGATATGGTATAAATGAAACCCTGAAAGCTTTTGAAAAGGTTTTACATCTGTACAAGTCTGGGCTCTATCTACAGAAAAGACCTCTTCTTTTAAAAGGTACATGATTTCTGATGCTTTAAGTAATACCGATAATTCCTGTAGCATTAGAAGCAAGAACTTTCTATTTGGTCAAATTCTCATCTCTTTTACATTCAGACAGTCTGTGGTCACAAGGAATAGAATTAAACACCAAAGTATCATTTTTTTTTCCTTTTCCTCCCTCATTTGAGCAGTCTTTCATTGTTTTCTCCACGACAGTTATGCATGATTGCATTGTTTTGCAAAGGAAATGCAGTAGAGACAATCTGGCATACATATGAACATATGTTTGCACTGCTTCTAAATACTAGTTTCAGAATGTTCATCAGCCTGTGTTTTAAGTGAATTGATATATTTGCTATAGATATAGACTGGAGAAGTAAACTCGGGTCTCACATGTTCTCTCTGCAGAGTCATCTGATTCCCTTGACAAACAGGGCACCTTTCCATGTTGACACACAATCTTCCCCTGTTTCACTCAGTGGCTTCTGACTGGTCAGCCCAGTTTATGACAGAAGCACAAAGTGTTGAGGGTCCCCAACACTGATTGAGATGAGTGTGCAGAGTAGCTACAGCCCTGTTGCCCTACATGTATATTATATAGGGTAAATATATTATGTGTGGGTAGATAAAGTAGCCTTTATGAAGCACATGCCTCTATATAAATGGGGTCCATTCCATGGTAGAGATGTAGCTGATCATCCTTCCCACTGGAAAGGCTTGGAAAGTCCAGCAGTTACCATGGCTTACGTTTTCCTGAATGTTTCCTCAAGGTGGTAGCGGCTTGAAGAAAGAAATCCCTTTGTGTTCAGTGGAGCTGAGTTTGCACATTTGTGAACAAAAATACATGGGCATTTGTGCTGAAGGACTAGTAGTTTTAACAGGAATTGCCATTGTTTTCCAATGGCACCTGCCTGTTGACTTAGCAGTTGGCCCAATAGTGCTGTGCTAACGTGGTCACCATCCCAGAGGTGTGGGAGGGAAGGAGACACTCGGTGAGCAGTGACCTTCCCATTGCCTGCTCAGGCTCGTCAGGTCGTTTGTCTTGTGCTGGACCAAGACCTGGCCTCCCTTTCCGCCACTGTGGATCCTAAATCTCCTGCACCTTTGGGTGCCACCGTGACATGTGGGTCACCACGTGCCCCACACTGCTATGTGGTGGATCTGCAATTCCCCAAGAGCTGATGCTGCTGTGGGGCTGAGGTGACTGCTGTGATGCTGGCTCCTTGGAAGCCCTACTGGAAAGGCCAATCCCTACCATAGCCCACTGCTGTAACCTCTTCCCTCTTGTGCGCCTCTTTAGTCTCACCCCTGTCCCTTCAGCCCATATTGATGCCTATAGGAACTTGAGAGAAGTTCCTATACATGCTCCGCCATATATGTGGAGGAATTGCTGCCCAGTGCTTAAAAGCAGAACTACAGGTAAGGATTTGGGGGGTGTCTACTTCAGAGCTCCACTCACACCATTTAAGCAGGTCGACTTCATCTATCGCTATCTCATATCCATGCAGAATTCCACTAGAGTGCACAGTATGACGTTAACTTTGTAACTAGTCGCTGAAAGTGGACTTAGTTTCTCAAACACCATCCCTGTGTCCCCAGAGTACATCTCCTTGAAGGGCTTCCGAACAGTGGAAGCGGAAGACTATAAGTGCTGGCCCTCCTACAGCCACCTGGGCTGCCTGCTCTCCGTCCACAGCGCCGAGGAAGCCGCTGCCATTTGCAGCTCCCAGTCCCAGTGCCAAAGCTTCATCGTCACCCAGCAGAGGACGTGGACAGGTGAGCTTGGGCCAGGGGCCCTGTAGCAGGAGCGGGATGCCAGTGACCACATGGTGCCCCAGCCTCTCTCGTGACGGGGGGTAACGCTGCTGCCCTCCCTCGTGGCGCCTTGAGTCTACACGTACATGTAAGAGCTGCCTTCCCTGTTCTCAAGGCAGGTGGGGCCATGGGGGCATCCAAGAGTATTTGCAAAGAGAGAGGTGCTGACATAAGAGAAAAATTACATTCGTGTCTGCAGATTTCTACTGCTTTTCCAAAATTTCCAACCTTTGAATAGCATCTCTAGTTAACAGCTACTTATTTGATGCAGCACGTGGCTTGATTTTGGTGTAGGTAGAACAATTCCTCTGGCATATATAGTTTACAAAAGAAATGTGATTTTGCTGTGTAAAAGTAGGTAGTTACTACTGCTCCTACTTGGCAGAATCATAAAGTTGTTACCTCCTTTATCAAAGCTGAAGCTCCAAACCAGTGGATTTCACAAATATCCCTGTAATTAGCTCTGATTATAGCCTTCTAGAGTTAGCGTGTTTTCAGGATTATAGCTCATTTAGCTGGCATTGTAATCATGAATCGTTGCTCATAAAGTAAAGCAGTAAATGAGGTAAATGAGTGTTTCCAGTGGCAGTGCTGAACAGTCATGCCTTGTGTCATGGCTCAGGTGGCCAATGCTGTTAAAACAACAGCAAAACCACTGTCTTTCACGAGTTTATGTGGAACTGACACAAGTTTAGGCTTTGACATAAGAAAGCTCACAGTAATACAGCATACAGCTCTGGATTTAGTGCATCACTGGGAAGAAATGCACTTAAAGCCATGCAAGATGATGCAGCATAAGAAGCGACACAGAAAGGATTGCGCTTCCCGCAGTGAGCATCGTGCTGGTCCTTGCCCGCCGGCGCCGTGCCTGCAGTCTGCTACGGTTCTCTTGCTGCGGTTCTGTTCTTCTTGCGTTTTTACAGTAAATCTTTGCAACCGAAGATGACACAAAGTGTGTGACAGGCCTAACTTTGCCATTTGGATTAACGAGAGTGGTAGGAACATGCCAGTCCCTCTTAGTGCAAGTTTGTCAAGCAGGCAAGACATGAAAGCCTCTTGGGCTTGATTTTGCGTCCCTTCCTGAGCTCCACCAGTGTCTGGAGTACATTGAGGGTGTAAAACACATCTGCAGCAGGGCAGAACGACCCTCCTGTGAGAAAGGATTATGTTCCTGACTGTTTTGGAAGAAATAGCATGGGTCAGAATGAACCTATCTATCTCCTCTATTAAGCTTGAATTTTTATTTCCTTTCCAGGGCGCCCACTCGCCTCATTTCAGAGCAGCCCGACTGATTTAATACCGGACGTTAATGCCGTAGTCTACATAAAACGATCAGCTTCCTCAGGGGAAAGACTTTAAAGACAATGAGATCACATAAAAGGATCCTGGGAGGAACAAACCATCGGGGAGAATTTCAGCTACTGAAAAGAATGACATATTTTATTTTGCTTTAGAATGCAAACTCCCTGCCAGCTCAGATCGAGTCAAACGCTGCTGCCTCCTTGATCAAAGCTCAGATTTCTCCTTGCAGAATGCTCCCTTCTGCACCGCCCTGCTAGCTCGTTCGCCTGTTCCCACACTCCGCTGTTCCTCATAAACGCGCTCCGTTTTAGTCAAATGTTGCTAGAATGTGCAATACCCAGCCTCGCTGCTTCAGTAACCAGCTTGCGAGCCAAGAAATAGAGATAGCCGCAAGGGACCCGGCTGGAGTAGCCCTAGATAGTTCAGCAGTCTCTGAAAGCCCGTAAATAATGAACATGGCTCCTCCTGCAGCCACCAGCAAGGATTTCATACCATTGCAGCTTAAAGGTCGAGATTTCAGCAGTAGGACCAAGGTTGCAGAGCTGGGACCCATAACCAGAGGTTGATGATGGGGGTGGTCTTCAAAGTGGGGTTTTGGTGCAGTTCCTCCCAGGGCAGGGGAAGGGAGGTGTGTGGAGATCACCTCCGGAACCGTGTGCCGCAACGTTTGCCTGTGGGATTTAGGTGTTATCCTCTGTGGTTTGTAATGCCAGCTCCCATGTATCAACCTTGAAGGTTTTTTCTCTGTTACTTTCCATGAAAGAGTGAGACATTCAAATTATTTATGTATGAAATGTTACTCTGTATGATAAAGAATGACTATGTTTATTCTAAGCATGGTGTGAGAAGCTTGTTTTGTTGTGTTTTAATCGTCTGTGTCTTTACTGCAACCAAATGAACCAATGCAAGTGCTCTGTACCTCCACACACCTCGCGGCGCTGCCTACGGCTGAGGACAACCTGCGGGCCTGCTTGGCAGTGTGCAAATGCACCCAACCCCTTGGACGTTTGTATCCTGGAGGACACTGGCTCTGCTTGCAGGCTTGCGGGTATAGAAGAGAAAGTCTGGTCTCAAGAGACTCCTCAATCTGCCCTGATGCATTTAATAGATGTGGCCTCCGAAAAATAGGGTTTTACGGCATTTTCAGACTGTGAGAGATGTCAGCGTAACGTGCCACTCCTAGGAGTGTCTGGAAACACTGGCTATGGAGTATTTTGCTGTCTCTTTTGTAGTGTATTCAGAAAGGCCCAACTCCCCTGCAAGGGAAGGTCTCTAGGCTGCTCCTGCAGAGGAGCTCGGCACCGCAGCCGGTGTGTGACAGGGTTGTTTTCCAAGAAGAACTGCTCTGGGGACATTGCCATCGGCTCCCTGGAGCCTCATCTGTGCAAGGATGTTTTCAGGCCTCTGTAACAGCCTGGATACCTCTAGACAGCCAGCCTGGGTATCTCTAGACAGCCTAGAGGCCACAGCCTGCCTGGTTTCCTATTGCAGGTGCTCACCTGGCAGCTCATTAGGACCCTATTAATCCTCAGCAATACAATTGCAGGGAGGTTTTCTCATGCAGCACAGCCCTTGTTGCTCGAATGGAGGCTCCCCTATCAATTAGGGAGGACTCCTCGTTAGCACAACAAGAAGGCTCTTCTTACTGTGATGATCACTCTGCTGCTGGCTTTGTGAAGGCAAAGCTCTTTAATGAGCAGCTATAGAGGGTTCCCTCCATGACAGAGGATCCTGTGGAAGTCCCAGGAAGACCCCACCGGGGGTCCTCTGTTTTGGGGTGAGAGCCTGCTGAGCGAGGCCGGGGCCATCTGCTCCATGGTGCTTCCCACTAGCAAGCCCTCATGAGAGTCTGTTCCGCGTCCCTCAGCCTCATGAGACACGAATCAGAACCACATCCCCCAAAGGCAAGGCCAGCCTGGGGTCATGGCAGAGAGTACAAACACTCAAAGGCTGAAGCGAATCTGTTTTGGGTTAGAAATTTCAGGATGTTTAATTGTCCCCAAATACTTCTCTTGGTGAGAAGGTAAGACCAAGGCTCTGAGAGCACTGTGCAGGTTACTCATGACATACTTCTTTCACGCTGCAGATTTTTCCACAAAATTTTCATTGTATTATTTATTTTCTGCAAACCAGGGTCAGGTCCAGCCAGTCAGCAGAGGGGGCAGGGCATGGTGCAGTTATTCGTACAAAAGCAGATTCCAGCCTCGGACCTACAGTTGTTGGATCCTGTGAGCAGAGATCATATCATCCTCTCTGGGAAAGCTTTGAGCACACGGCGCTTAACCAATAATAAAAAATATTGATAAAAACATGGAACTTAAACTTCAAAGGATCCCCATTGCCTGAGATGCCAAGATGGATGTGAAAGGAATTTGGTGCAGCTGCAGTGGCTGTCGGTGACCCTCCAGCTTCAGGCAGCTCAGCTGCTCTTGGGTCACCTTTGGGCTGCCTGTGCATAGAGCAGCTGGGCAAGCTGGAGGAGAGTCTGCAGGAGGAAGCGTGTCCTGGAGAGCCCTTGCACACGTGTGGCTTCTTTGCAGCACACCTCCTTTGTGTCCCACCTCAGCAGGTCAGCCTTTATTCATTCCATCCTTTCATTAAATTACAAATGCCTCAAGCTGCTTTACACTTTCAATTCCAGGGCAAATCTCAGTTCATGCCTAAAAACCATACTTCAGTACCTGTGGTACATGCAAACCCCAGATATAAAGGTTCCTTGTCCCTAAAGTTCACTTCAGCTAACTTGTCTCTGCTATTGCTGATCAGTATTTCAGCCACCACTGTGGAAGACGTAACAGAGTAAAGTGCTTGGGAGGAAACAGCGGGGGATCTATTGCAATGGAAACCATGTGTGCTGGAGGAAAAATATTTACCTAAATGTGTCTATCACAACTTCCCGAAGGATACAGCTATTAGGAGAAAAGGGATATGAAAATGTTGCCTTCACAGATAAAAGTTAGAAATATCCTTTTAAACACAAACTTTAATATTCTTAATTAATTTCATCTTGCAATAACAGAGATAAAGCCACATCCATAAAGGATAATGCCGTGGACTCCAAAGACATAAACCACAGTTTAATAAACAGCAACAGATGCAGCATGACTGCGTACCGATGTCTGCACGTGCATTTACAGGGCTGGTGAATCCTTGCCTGGCTGAGGAGCAGCACGAGGGGGACAGTGACCAAAGGAAAGGCTGCTCCTGATGTATCAGTAAGGAAGGGTACAAATAATACTAAAAGTAACACCTGTATTTTTGCATTTCATGTTCTGCAACTTCAATAATGTTCTCAACAACATTCAAATAGATGAACTTACAGGATTTTCTGGAGCATTTGTGAAAACCAGGTTATTACAAGCAGCTGTAGGCCCAAATCACATATCCGGGTTAATAGTAATTTTTTATAGACTTCTGATCTTCCTGACTACAAATCAGATCACTTCTGTCTTGTGGGGGCAAAGGACCTCTCCTGTGCTCCAGTTTGTGGGATTAGTGAAGCCTAACTCCAATATCTAGAAGAGCTGGTCAAAATGGCCTAGTAGGACGTGTAATGTCCTAAACCACTTACTTATAGTGCTTTCTGCACTCTGCCTCCTTGGCTAAATCGTCCCAGCACATTGAAGAGACATCACCTCTTTTGGTGTGGTGTGGAGATGGTGGTGGGGAATGAAAATTTGTACAAGTTTACGTAAGGGGCAACCCTATGCTTCTCTACTTCCTCTGTATGTTTAATCTTGGATGATGGATGTGCCCTCAATGCTGGTTCTTGCCTAATAGGAAAATGCACCAGACTGCATCGAAGACGTCTATGTGCACCACGGTGGGTGATAGCCAGAGGGAGTGACTGCCAAGCTCTTTCACCTGAGTTCAGCTCCTGGCTCTGTGTGACGCCTTCAGGCAACACCTTGTGCAGTGGAACTTCTGCCTTCCTGGCTGATGATCTCACATGGCAGAAGAGCTGGGCCGAACAGTGGGGGAGGCTTCTCCATTTGGCCTTGGAGCAGGTCAGGATGCTGATGACTTTTGGAAAAAAAAGACATGCTTGGTTTTTCTGGGCATCAAATGCCATCCACGCACTGTACCCACTGCTGCACTGCCCTATCCTCAGTCCTTTCTGACTAGTTCATTAGATGTGGAGTGAGTGAGGACGCTCACATACTTCTTGCCCTCCATGTAGACCCTTTGCCCCAACCTCCACATCATCTCAGTCTCACATCTAGCACATATAGACTAATATAATCAGGGAGTTACAAGGTCATCTGCTGTCCCAAGTGAACAGGTAGAAGCAGATATCACGTAGGAGGGGGTGTAGTCACAAGATAAGCCTGTCTTTGATTTATAACCTGTCTTTTCATTTGCCATCAACCATTTCTAGATAAAAAAGCACTAAATCTTATGCAGTAATAATGCCCTGTAGGTAAGGAAGTGTAAAGCTATGTGTTCATAGCATGATGCTTTAGCTACATCGTACTATTAATATGCTGTATCATACCTTCCAAATCCAAATTTAGATGAGACTAAAGAAAAGACAAATGTCTACACTATGATTATCAGCATTTATCTTCAAACCCCATCAAAATCAGTGGAAGTTTCTCCCAGACTTTTTGGATGAAATCTATTGTCCTACTGGGTACTGGAAATGCAAGATCCAGCCTCAGAATGAATTAAGACATCAACGGCTCCCTAGGCAAAAAAAGTAAACAATGAAACTTTCAGATTCTTGTATCTGTAAATTATATCTCCCCACATAACATCTTTAGCAAGTGAATTGTTTTTTCTGCTGGGAAAAACTCTGCCTCAAATGCTCCCAACTGCTTCAGACGGCAGATCAGAGAGTTCTGGCTCAGATTAAGAGCCTGATAATGAAACCTGGGGACACAAGTTAATCATCACATTGGGCAGCCGAAAGGCCTTTTATGTGCGACTTGGGGACACTTGAGTGCAGAGGATATTTTCTAAGACCTCTGATGGAAAATATTGAGAAACATTTCGGGATAACTAGGTGCTGTGTTCAGCTCAGTGCTGTTCCTCGCTCATGTGGAGAGGCAGCCATGAACTCCCACTCCTAATTAATCTTGTCCCTGTTTGTTTCTGCTGATATTTAAATAGGCAAGCTGCAATTCACTGTCCTTCTCAGCAGAGTTAATGCCACGGCTCACAGTTTCGGGGCAGAATATTTCACTTTGTCTAGTAACTGCTGTTACATGACTGTGTAATTAACCTCACCTCCAAAGCAAAGCAGCTTCCCCAGGCTAACCTCACTCTAGAATAACGTTAAACTCAAAGTTTTACCAGCAAAGCTAAAGATCGGATCAAGACACACTCTAGAAATAAAGCACAGCCTCATCCCTGCAATCAGCTGATTTGGTGACTTGTTGTATGGCAACAATAGTTAAAACCACCCCTGAGACCCTTGTGAACCAACTAGATAATGTTTGCTCTGTCCAGGAAACCAGAGGCATGAACTTCTTCCACCTGCTTCCGGTAACCAACTGGCCTTTATTTTTAAGGGAAAAAAAGAAAGAGGGAATAAGTATTTAAGAACTGTATTTGATGAGATGGTTTTTATGTTATTTTGTTTTCAGTGTGCTTCGCCTTTGGAGGGGTCAGTGGTGCGTTGTTTGACCAGTGCTTCCTCCAGCTTGCCCAGGCAGCCCAGGAGCGCAGGAGCCTCTGCCCCGCCAATGCCTTTGGACTACGTGGAGCGTCAGCCCGCGACGGTGGAAACGCCGGGACGGAGCGGCTGCTCCCGGCGTGCCAGGCCAGACCCACCCAGGACCAGCCCCCTCTGCTCGTGCCCCCTGTCCAAAGCAACTCCCCAGCAGCGCTGGACCTGGCAGCGATTCTCTAGGCACGAGCGATGAAGTGCAATGTGGCTTCTGCTCTGTTTCAAGTCCACACATTGCGAGTTCTCCGTTCAGAGCCATTGCTTAGCAGCACAGCTTCAGCCCTGCCAGGCTGCAATGAGCGATCTTGGGGACAGTGAGCGGTTCCCATGCCAGAAGCCAAATCCAGGTCGCACCTTCCTCCTGAGGGGTGTAGCTCCACCCCGCGTGACCCCATCCCGCGAGGACCCCGGTCTTGCACGGATCGGCTTTGCAAAGCGCAGCGAGAACAAACAAGGCACCGCACCCTCTTCCCCTTACCAGGGATCAGAAAGAGCGTGTAGGCTCAGCCTGGAGGACTGGATTTATGGATTCAGAAGAGCATAGTTATTAAAACGTTATGAAAGTTTTTCCTCTGCTTTAAATGCATAAATATGCAGATGAAAGGAGCCATGTGATCTGGCCCCCGGGCACGCGGCTGCAGGCTCGGCCTAATTACGGGCTGCCAGCGCTGCTGCTTTTTAAGTGGTGAGCGTGATTAGGGATGCAAAGAGGACTGCGGGGAGCGAGCGCGGCCCTCGCAGGGCCTGCTGCTGCTTCACAGCCTGGCCCGGGGACGGATGTGCCCTCGCAAGCGCACGAGAGCCGTTCTGCTGATCGCACGGTTCTCTCCAACCACGGACTCCATGTGCGGCCGGATTCGCCGTGTTCACGTTGAGATGTTTTGCCAGAGCAAACGGCCAGGATGGAGAAGGGGATTCTGCCCTCTGGAGCTGCCCGTTTCTCTGCTCAGCTTCATAGCTGTCATGGTTAAAGCTGGGCTGGAGAACTGGTCTATGCTTGCCAGGTTGGGGCCCGGATCTACCGAGGGAGGGGCCTCCTCCAACTTCCCGAGGGAGAGCGAATATGGAAAAGACCGTGATTATCGCAGCGTGGAGCTGGGACCCCCACAGGCCCCTGCCTCGCCGGTGGTCTTGAGGCTCTCAGCCTTCATCTTGTGTGCGTCAAGAAATAAACTACGTAAGATATGCAATTTCCTTAGGAAGCCCCGCTATAGTTTTGTGTTCCCATCAAACATTCCATGTTGCAGTGGCAGGACTGCAGCATCGTTGCTGCTCCTGAGTAACCAAGGGTCCTTAAGGAACAGTTTTATGGTTACATTTATGACTGTATTTCTCCTATTATGCCTGCTCGGAGCTGCTTCCCAGACCATGTTCAATCTTTTAAGAGTAAAGTAGTATTAGGCCCTAACTGCTCATTAAAGCCTATTTTAAATCACAGTCACTTTTACTTTTTGACAAAACAACATGCTTCATCCTAGAGAGAAATCTGTTCCAGAAGATAAGGGAAAAGGGCCAGATATCAGTGCTGATTATCCTATAAAGGACATTCCAAACTGATCCGATGCACACAGCCAGGCCCCAGAAGCCAGTTTCTTGAAATCATTAATATTGCACGAGCGTGCTGCGCTTCCTATTCCTGCCAGATGCCTCTGTGTTATGAGACCCCTCTCACTAGTATATCTTCTGGTAGAGGAAAAGGGAAATAACCACATGCAGGGAATGGTAGGAGCATATATATATGTATTTTAATAATTCTCTGTCTTCTGATCTTGGTGCTTGTTTGCATTTAAACAGGAGGGTAGTTCTCTCATCGAGGCAGGGAAGGGGGCTGCCTGGCAGCCTGCTGCTCTGCCTGTTTCTCTGCCGGGTTTATTCCCGAGCCGCCGTGCAGCGGGATGTTGGTGCTCTCGGAGTCTCCTCCCAGGGCACCTCCCCTGCAGGCAGCGTTATCTGTAGCCTGGCATCCCAGCCCTTGTTGCATCTTGCTATTCATGCAGCGTTCACGCCACAGAGCAGGGCTCCTCTTGGGCTGGTGGTCTGCAAAATGGGCTGGTTCTGTGACTGGGGAAAAATGCATGTAATTAGATATAAAAGAACTGCTCAGATACCCCTGTAAACCTCTCCATTTTTATCAGTGAAGTGCTGGAGAAAAGCAAACAATTAAATCAAAGAGTGAGAAAAAGCAGGAGCTCTTGACTGTGGTTTTATCAGGCCAAATCAGGGCCTTGCCACTGCCGCAGAGGGGTCTCGTGATGTCCCTCTCAGCCTCCTGCCCTGCCTGGCCTCGATGCGTCTGTCAGGTACCCGGCACCAGGGAACCAATTCCCGCCCCGTAAGCGGGTAGGAAACCTTCCAGGGGAAGAGATGGGGATGGGTCCGAGGGGCCGAGCACCACGAGGGAGCAGCGGAGATGAGCGGGAGATGAAGCGAGGGCTGGCGGGAGCAGTGGGGCTCGGCCTGGCTCTGTCCTGCCACAGATACATCAGGCTCCTCTGGACACACAGGCTGAGCCCTCTTAGGTGAGAAAACACACCCTGGCCAGGGCTGCGCTTCCTGCTCTCCCAACCCTTTAGGAATGGGATTTGGTGGGATTTTTACACAATGTGCAAGCTTTCCTAGCAAGGAATTTCAGACTCCTTCAATTTTCAATGTGTAGAATTGGTAGAGTTCCATCCCTATCCATGGGGAGACTCAAGTGCCTCATTTTCCCTTTGCACTGGGGAGCAACAGAGCCTGCTCATGCATGTTATTTTGAAATGATGCTGGTCAGTGCCAGCATGCTCCCCCTCAGGCCGAATAAAGGTGCTCCCTCCAGCCCCTCAAAGGCCCTCTTATCTCTCTGACCTCCCAATGAGTCAGTCCATGGGGCTAAACTGACAGAAAATAATCTCTTTTTTATTTTTTTAAATTTTTTTATTTGGGTTTGATTTCTGCCAGTGCAGTTTCCTGAACTAACTTACTACATAGCCAGATAAGCATGGGTGCCAGCAAGCAGGGATGAGATGATGCTGGATGAGCACACCAGGTGCAACACCCATTGGATGTGCTTTACTTTGGGATAACTGCAGCCCACACTATTGGGCCCCTTGCGAGCAGAGCTCTCTGTGTCACAGAACCCCAGAGAGCTCCATGTAACACAGCACAAAGGACTGCTGAGCACTCAGTCCTTTGTATTTCGAATGCACCATCAAAAATGGCCAGGATGACACAAATGCTGAATGATCCGCATGACCCAAACTGCAAGGGGCTACGTGGATCTTTTTGGTGTTTGTGCATGGCCTGGTTAATGGTGGGAAAATCTCTCTTCCCGCATCAGGAGAGGAAGCTGCAGCAGGTTTGTGCTCTGCACCTTGACCCACAGGACATCTCAGCCTCGTGCCCAGGTTTGCTACTGCGGCACCCCTTGGGAAGTCTGAGGGGCTCTGCGCTTCCCTGGAGATCTGGCACGTCCAAGGACTCACACGATGGGTTTAATTTCCTTTCAAGGTACTCACAGTTTACGCCTGTTTCACCCCTGGTAAATTTTAATGGGCAAAGTGCATGGCAGGTGTAAATCATGGGAATCACCCGGCCTTATGCTGGAGATTAGTTTTTCTTCTCATATAAGTGAGCAGAAAAGAACCTGCAGCTCCATCAGTGTCAAGCCAACAGCTAAAACCTGTGGAAGAGATATCCCAAAGTGTGAGTCCGCCCAGCTCCACGTCCAGCCAGTATTTTCTAAGGAAAAATGAAAAAAAGGCAAACTAGAGGAGCCAGAGTGTGCCAAGACTGTGGGAGAGCAATGACCAGGAACCAGCTAAGACTGGGCTGGCAAATGAGCAGCCCTTCAAGAAAGATGCAAAACTGAACACAGAGCTCTGCGTGAGTCAGGGAAACAAGCTGCAGTTCTGTCTATACTGCAAAAAGGAATCAGGGCTGAGGGAGAACTTGCCTCGCGTGCTGGCGTTTCAGTTCTCAGCAAAAAGAACAGTCATATTTTAGAGCCCAGCTCGCGGTGAGGGAGCCAGATTTCATTTCAGCTACGAGGTAAAATTTTTAGCATATTTTTTTCATGTTGAAAAAGGACAATTTTTAGGACAGTTTCCAAAAATACTTGTTGGAATTTCCCAGGCTTTCGAAGCCGCTGGCAGAGCTGGCTGTGGTCTTGCCTTTTTGCCTGGTGGGATGAGCCCCACTTGGGCAGAGCGGGATGGGGCGATGCTGGCTCCGTGCTCCCTGTTGTCTCTGCAAGGAAAATGGTGCCTGCTTTTAAGGTGATTTAATTAAACTGATACCAATCTCGCTAATGTAAACACAAAACAAGGAAAAAATGTATCTTGCTTTCAATCCTTTGTAACATACCAAACGTACCATAAATGGGAGGTTTAAGTGAGGATTAACTGGCTCGTGCATGTCTCGCTCGTGAGGCTGTATTTAGGGTTTGGTTTAAAGGCAGGCAATGCAAGCTGCTGCCTAGCATTGACAGAAGGTAGTGCCAACAAAAAGGCAAATTTGCAAAGATGAAAGAGTTGTTATTATTCCTGTTTAAACTGGCAAAACCGATGAGTTTCATCTTCGTGGGACTTTTATGGGAGAATTAGAAAGTTGTCTGGAACTTTCTAATTCCAGGGAATTAGGGAGAAGAAGGGGTGGGAGATGAAAGCAAGACAATATCTGTGCTGATTTAAGTGCATTTATCCTCAAATGGAAGAAGACGGGCAGCGTGGCGTGGGAGGAAGCACACTGAGGAGCAGGACAGGGATTGGGAGGAGGTGATGAAGGTTGGGATGGAGCTCCAGGCTCCAGGCTCCAGGGAGGAGAGGCTGGGCTGGCCCAAGGAAGCCTCTATAGCAGTCCGGAGGCAAGTGGTGTGAGCTGCTGCTCCGGGTCTGCCCTTGTCATGGCCCGTCTGCTTCTCGTCTTGGCCCTTGGAGTTATTCTTGATTCAGGGGGCGTAGGTGGGTATTTCAGATATGTGAGGACCTTCTCCCTGCGGCTTCCGTGAGGCCATGGAAATTGCAGCAAGGATATGTGCGGAAATGGAAAGACCACGATCCCAGGCTATCTGTAAAGCTGCCTGGGATGAGGCGCTGTGGGAGGAAACCACATCTCTTTCCTCAAAGACTGATCTGCTCTCGTGTGAACTGCACCCTGTGGAAGTTTTGTCATCCAGACATACCAGGGAATGGGAGAGGCGCAACTCTAACGGGCTTCTCTCTGTGATAAACCCCAGCTGATCCAAGGGCCCATGTGCTGCTCCCTCGCTTCCCATCCTCGCTTTCCAGGCTATGCTCTGCAGACACAGTTGCCACATTGACATCAGGCTGTGACGCACGAACATGAAAATCCATCATCCAAAATGAGTTGCTATGTTGCCCAAGCCAGGAGAAATGCAGTGAGTTTGAGGCACTTGCTTTAATTGCCATAATGAATGAAATGCTAAGAGCTGAAAACTTGCTGCTTCAAATAATGCTACCTCTTCCATCAGGTAGAAGAACGGAGCTACACAGAGCTTGCCAGCTGCCTATCACCATCCGTTGGGTCTGGAGCAGAGCTAGGTATAAAATACTAAATGCCTGAGGGTATTGTTGCTGGTGCTTCCCAGGGAGCGTGTGAAAGGGTTTAGTAACTTTAGTACAGAGCAGTGCCAGCAGTGGCTACTCAGTTCCTCATTTGGAGCTGCCTTCTATCCACACAGCTTAGGGATATCCCCTGTGGCAGAGAGAAGAAAGACCTGTCTGCAAAATATTGTACAAATACAACAGTTTCCTACCTTGGGACTAAATCATCCCTCTAGGCTTTACTCCTGTTGCAGGTAGGGTGCTCAGCAAACCCTAGCATTCATTCTTGAACATGTACTATCGTAAGTGCCTGTATTAGAGAAAAATCATACCTCAGCCTGCAATGAGCTATGAAGATGGCAAACACACGAGGAAAGACATATGCTTACTTAAAGTCTAAGCGGTAACGCATCAGAGGAGTGACACAATTAAACGACTGCACTCTTCCACCTTCCATTTAGCAATCAATGAAAGCTCTTCCTCCAGGGAAAAGCCAGACGAGGGGGAGAGCTTGGCCCATTGTGCTGCCTGTGGTGCCAAAAAGAAATACATCATGATTTATATGTTAATGAGCAGCTCTCGTTAGGCAATGCATTCTGCAAGGTGTTGCAATGGAGGGCTGCGAGGTTTATCCGTCAGAGGAAATTAATTCATCATCAAAGTGAGACAGAGGGCTCCCCAGTGAGAACAGTAAATAGGGCATTGGGAGAGTGACAGAGCGCTGGGTGGCATGTCCCTTGGTTAGCACCACTATTGACAGCCGCTCCCGCGCTGCTCCCGCCGGCTCCAGCTCCCCAACATTATTTATAGAGCGCTCCACATTCCTGGTTGGTATCCAGTCAGTGTTGGCTTCAATTAGAATGAATGCTTATTGATTGCGAGGAGATGGGCCGGCCGATTAGCTCCTTGGGAAGCAGAGCACACTGCTGGCGGAGGGCGGGCTGGGCAGAAGTGCCTGCGTTCTGAAAATTTGTCACGGAGGAGAAGGCTTCTAGACTAAATCAATTCATTGAAGAGACCATCTAATAAAGATAAATGGCTAACTTCATTAGGGAATTAGCGATAGGCCTGATAAAAACCCCAGTGGGAGTCCTATTGACTTCGGCAAGTTTGGGATCCCGCCCAGTGTCTGCCTTGAAGCAGCGGTTTCCAAACGTTGTTTAGGCTACTGGAAGATATGTGCACATAGCCATGCAGCAAGAAAGAGCAGGCATAGCAAGCCTAAGAGCAGAGAAGTGTTTCAGCTGCAGATGGGGGGCTACAGGAGGAAACTGAGAGTCTTTCTGATAGAAACAGCCACCGAAACAAATGAGCATCTTTGCTTCCAGCAGCAGGCACGATTTGTTTAGATTCTGAGGAAGAAAGTCCAAGCTGGGTAAGCCCTCCAGGAGCTTGAAATTGCAGCACATTGCCCCCTCCCCAATCCCGCAGGCATTTTCACAGGCACAGCTGCATCTAGGTGGCATGAGTGACTTTGCTGCGTGGTCAGGCACCTGAAACCACCCGCTAATAGTCTCGTGCTATGTATGGCACACACCACTGATCTGACTACACACAGTTCTCTTGCTTTGAATAGTAGAGGAGAGCTGCCTGCATTTATTCACATCATTTATACGTGATTAAACTACTAGGATCTTTACAGGTTGGCTATTACCGTGCTTGGATCTCAAGGACCCTCACAAGAGGGGCATAAGCTGACATGCAGATTTGTTTAGTTGCCGGGAGCAAGAGGCTTGTTTGCTGGAAGCCCTGGCGAGGTGCCCAACGCTGATTCTTGGAATCGTTTTCATGGCACCCGCGGCGTGTTTGGGCCTGCAGAGTGGGAGTTTTGGGGGCTAACCGGGCAGCCGCAGCACTGCCTTGCCGAGACATCTTTCCCAGAGCAGGGGGTCCTCCTGCTGCCCCTTGCAGCGGGAGCTGGGCCAGGGCAGCTCCTGCCAGGCAAAGCAGAGCACCACGCGGAGCAGAGACGGGTTCTGGTGAGCGGGAAGAGCTTTGGCAGCTCCCTGGTGGGAGCAAGGCAGCCCCTTGGGCAGGGCTTTGGGATTGCATCCTGCTGGGACCTGTGGCCCGGGAGAAACGGAGTGATTTTAAGTGAAGCGAAAATATTGGAGTGCTGACCCCACTTCCGTCCCTGTGCTGGGATCTCACGGAGCAGGGATGCCTGTCCCTGTGTGTACATACAAACAACCTCCAGTATGGTGTGGATTTGCTCCCAGCCCAGGCCTGGCAGATCCCTCCCCTTGGAGGAGGCCCAGTGGGACAAGATGGGGCCTTCCTCCATCGCTGCCCACAAGGCGGTGCCGCGTTGATCCGCGGGTGGGCTGGGTGGTGGGAACAGGGGAGCAGGGCCGGTCTGCAGTGCTGAGAGCCCTGAGCACGGCTCCGGGGTGAGATCCTGGCCGGCGTTGGGTGCATTTGCTGCGCGCTGCAGCGTTCCCCTCCTGTGGCCAGGCTGGGCCGGTGCAGCCGGGATGCAGGCGGCAGCTCCCAGCTGCATGCATGGCGCTTGGGGAGGGGGTTCAGCACAACTTTGCTTATTCCAACCCCTCCCTTCCCGTTTCCCAACACTCTTTGGAAAGTGCAGGTCACTCTGGAGGCAGGGCCAAAGCTGGACCAAGAATGAGGCCGAGATACTGAGGGATGAACAGCCCCATCTCGCTCACCAAGGGCACCTTCCCAAGCACAGCGTGACCTTGCGGTGCACAAAAAGCAAGTCGGCTGGATAGGGAGGCTCCTCAGCGTGGCTCTCTAATCCTCGTGAATCCATGGGAACAGCAATCCCGTAAATGATTAATGAGCCCTTCATTATTCATACCCGTGCTGGGCGCTGCCAGGGAGCGTCCCGCACAGCCTGGCACTGGCCAGGGCTGGACCCAGTGCGCGGGGGCTGCTCTGCTCCCGGAGGTAGCTCCTGGGCAGGTTTGCTTGGCCAAATCCCACATGCAGTATCAGTGGCACAACAGTGTTACAGACACACCACTGTCTTTTTACGCTTTTTTATTATTTTTATTATCATTATTATTTTCCCTTGGGCATTAGTGGTCAGGCTTCAAGGTTTAATAGCCAGGCAACTCAGAGTTGTTGGATTGTGCTCTGGCTTATGCAACATGTTACGCATGAACATGGACTGAGGGATCATTATGGCCTTTATAGGGGTTAAAGTCTTACAAGAGCCCTGCCTAGCGTTCTGCCGGCAGGCAGGATTGAGGAAGGAAATTCCCTTAGAGTCCAAACACGGATCAGCAGGAGTCAAACAATTTGATCTGGGCTTTCCCTAAATCCCAGGATTTTCACATCCAGCCTAAGTTTGCGGAGATGAGCCTGCGACGCTCCGCTTGGGGGGGGGGTACGTTTGTGCCTGACCTTTGTGGGTCTCATACCCTGCAGCAGGAGCGCTAATTACCCACATCATTAGCACAGTGTGCCCTGCTGGAAGTGTTATCTAGGAACGCAGGGCTTCGCTGGGAACATTCGCTCCGATGTAGGACAATGTAATTATTATTACCATCAGAGAAGGGAATGACTAATAAGGACCTTCAGAGAGTGTTTCATTCATCCTTCGCTCCATGGCTTCAAAGACAACTTTAAAAGGCATAATTAAGTAGCTTGAGTGCTAAAACTGCCTTGGCTCTTTTAGCTAATTTCTTTCCAATATCAAGACATAAAGTGGACAATAATTCCCCAGCAGGCCTACATCTCCCCCTTTAATGAGCTAATGGAGCTTACATCTGTCTGCTCTCATGCTTCGCACTTGCTGTGCATTCCTACCTGTTGTGCAGTGTTTTCTCACTGGTTTGATTGATATTGCCCAGAACAGGCAACTCCTCTTGTTTTATGTCACTCCAGCATCGCTCTACAGAGCTGCTCCTCACAACCCCATCAGAATGTGGCTATTTCAATAGCCAACTGCATGAAAGACGGGCCAGATTTGGTTATGAACTTGAATGAGCTCATGTATTTATTGCTCAGCACTGATTTCTTCATCTCTTTGGCAGGGCATGGGGACAGTTGTTCTTCCTCGGGCTTTCTGGGCTTGCAGTGGGGGAATCAGACAGTAGCACAAGTGACTATGGCCACTTGACCAAACATCTCTGCCTGTTCTAGTAAATTTGTCCTTGTAGTAGTAGTCTCTGTAGTAGTAGTCGCTGTAGTAGCAATGACAATATTTGTTAAAATTATGCATATGCTCTAGACACATCTAGGCCACTAACTGCAAATGAATTCAATGCTCTCTAGTATGAATTTTGAAATATACTGCTTCTTTTCTGCTAAAGCAAGTGCTTTTGCTGTGGGTTCTCTCCTCAGCAAAACTCCCTAGAAAGAGTTATTCATCTTAAAAAAAAATGGAAGGTAAAAAAGGGAATGTTTAAATAAACTCAAAGATACTTTTCTGACAGTTTTGGATTAAAGTCAACATCAAAAAATAAGAAAGCAAGTGTCTGAATTCCTTTATATCAGAGTGCATCAAGTGAGGTTGTTAATGGGGTAATCCCAATGTAAGAGAGGGATAAATGAATGAGACTCATTGAATTCGATTAGTTTTATTACTTCCACTGGTGCTATTGAGAGGTACCATCCTGTCTGTAAGAGATGCTAGGAGGTCCTTCAGGCATATAAAGACCTTAGTGACTCTAATAATGAGCATAGAGCAAACCTAATGAGCTTCTTAAATGATTAACTATGCATCCTTCTTCCCACACTGGAGACCAGTCAGTGAATTTGGACTTTTTTGTGCATGTCCAGAAGGAGGTCAGGCAGCCTGGTTGCAGGCCAGCGGTTTAACCTTGTGAAGTAACCAAGCAGAAGAGGAGTAGTTCACACCTTTGCCATCGGTCAGGCGCCTATGGCTGTGCTGGTGAAAGAAGAGTTTGCATAGGGCCAGAATATGGCCCAGACCCACATTTGCAGGGTGTCTGCATAAGGGTTTCTGCAAATTCTGTTTGCAGGAATAACACAGCCATCGGTCCCAGTGCATCCATGGCCAGTGGAGATATAGGCCACAACTGTGATGCCATGAGCTGTGCTCTAAGAGAGCACCCAGCTTTCACCTCGCTCCCCAGCGAGCATCCACAGCCCCATTTTAACGTGAGTTATGTTATACCCATAATCTGCAGCCCAGAACACACAACCCAAGAGCCGTGCACCCTGCCACGGCAGCGAGCAGCCTTGGCAGCCTCGCAATACAGGTTGTGTTTAAATCTACCCAGGTAATAAACTTTTCAAGCAGTAGCTTTGAGTTGCCTGGAAGAGAACCTCATGTATGATGCAAAACAACAGTGCTTAGTAATAACAGTATAAAGCTCTGCTGTTCTTGGTCGTCTATTCCCACCTGGCCATAAAGAGCTTATTGCATGTGAAGCCAGGCAGAAACTAATGCCATATTCCCCACACAGTAACATCTGCAAAAAGTATTAAAGTTACTGTTATTAAAAAGCCTCATATTGATTACCTAGTTCCATATAGACAAACAAATTCCATTTCTGCTCTGTGATGAAAATGCTAAAAAATGAGGTAGCGATGTGGAAGAGCACAGTAAACCTAAAGGTGGTCTGCATTTAAACTCAGTAAAACAGCCACTGCGATTACTGTGTAGGTGAGAGAAGGTATGGGGCTCGGAGATGGATGCACCCACAGGCATTACTAAAATACCTGTAGGTAAATATAGTAAGTTTATAATACTGGCCTGTAAAAGGGCAGCTATATTTGTGAATTTTAAGAGGTAAACCAGCGTGGAACCATGCACTACGAATCATAAAGAATTCGGGTATACTAGCCCTTGTCTCATACATATGTGTGACTACATGAATTATAAAATATGTGCTTATTATATACACATGATGCACATATAATATAGCTCTAAAATTGAGAAGAATATGTAATTTCCCTAGCGCTAACATTTAGCTCCTTGAACAATATACTCACGAGCAACTCCACCATTTTCCAGGAGAGGGCAGTCGTATATGTCCACAGGGTCTACGAACCACGAGAAGAAGCTCGGTGCCTAAGGAGAGGAGCAGGTCATCTTAAAAATATAAACATTTATTTTTGCTTTCTTCACCTTGCAGATATCACTGTTGGTCTCAAGCTAAAACCTTCCCCCAGGCTTCATGAACCACCAGTATCAGGTCAAAATATTTTTCCCTAATGCCTCAGTCAAAGTTTTCGCAGGCAGAGAAGGCCTCCTGAGCACAGACATAACAAGTCTCGCTCAGCAGTTTATAGATTTTAAAGTACTGTGTAAAGCTGAGTATAAATACAGTAGAGCAGGTGGTCAGTAGACACTTCCCGTTGCTGTTCTTCCTCCGGGAGTCAGCACGTCTGCTTGAGGGATGAGGAAGGGACTATTCCTTACGTGCAGCCCAAACACACTGGCAGCAAATTGCTAATAGTCCAAATAGCAGCTAAATCACCGAGAATCGTTTGAAAGGTGCTATTAGTCTCTTTTGTTATGTTAATGCCAGGTGGAAGTCAACACAAATATTAATTGCTAGAATTGCTTTGAGCCAAGCAGGCACTGTAATAAAGCCGAGACGCTTTGTGTTTTATTTTAATTAACTCAACAAGAAAGGCAATTTAAATGAAATGTTTTCAGTTGTGTTCTCCAGTGCTAATCAGCAGCTCATTATCTTTAATCACCCTGGCATTGCCTCTCCCCGTCTCTCGATGCAGCGATGGAGAGAGACCCAGAGGGGATGCGTGGCGGCGGACCCGCACCGTGCACGGCCTGGCCCAGCGACGCCCAGGCGTGGGAGAAGGCCCGTGGCCATATGGGGCGCAGGGCCGGGGGAGAGATGAGGCCTGTTTCAAGGGCACAGGCCTGGACACCAACATCTGTCAGTGCAGGCAGTCCAGCCGTTTCCCAACCCTGGAGGCCGCCCACTCCACGGTGTTCACATCCCAGCGCCCAGTTCCAACACTGTAACCCAACTTTCTAGGGAATAGCCCAGGGAAAAAGGCAGGGCTCCTGTCCCCGCCTTACCTTAGGCCATCCTGTCATTGCCCCTAACCTCACTTGCGAGCCTTTCTAGTTGTGAGGATGGCCAATTGGGAAGATAGAGACTCAGATAACCCTTGCAGCTTTGGGGTATGAAGCCCAAATGGTCTAGAACATCATCTGTCCTGAAACCAGGTTTCTCTGTGGCCTTACTTTTCTGTTTTCTTTCAAGGTCCCCATGTCCAATGCAGGTACCTCCATCTCCTATATACATTCTTCATCACTGATTTCACAACCTGTGCCATGTCACCAGTTACACCAGGGCCCTTGCTATGGGAGTCATTTTGGAAACATCAAGAACGCACACGAGTCTCTGAATTCAAGGTTTGATAGTTTGACCTTGGTGTCTCACCCATCTTGCAACGTTCAGGATCAACACAATCAACGACACTACACATAAAAGGACTATTTCTAGGACTGTAGTCATATGTTGCTATATTATTATTATATTGTGACAGAGATGTAGGTGATGAATA
Source organism: Eudromia elegans (assembly GCA_003342815.1). NCBI lineage: Eukaryota > Metazoa > Chordata > Aves > Tinamiformes > Tinamidae > Eudromia > Eudromia elegans. The sequence goes on along the minus strand of PTEX01000006.1, from coordinate 3,596,252 downwards.
ATCAAATGTAGATAAATTACTCAATAGAATTAAATTCTTTCTTGGAAGTCCCTAAAGCCAAACTAAACCCAGATGCAGTCCAGAAACAGAGCCAGACAAAAAACCGTGTTTTGGCTGTGGTTTTATAAAATTTCATCAAATACATTTTGGGTTTGCAGGGCCGTCCCACCACTGAGATTATATTTTATCTGGATCACTGCTATGAAGAGCTAGAAGTGTTACATGAAAGAAGTCCAGCCTTTGCCAGAGCGTGCATGAAAACATTCCATGTAGCACACGCAGAAGGCTGATAGGGCACTCACCAGAGTCAGAAAAGAAGGCACGTGGTTCTGTTCCTGGGGCCTGAAACCGCTCAAGGGAATGTACAGGGTCTGTTAGCACATGGAAAGCACGCCTTGCTGCTTGGAGCCGGCCTGGCACCCTGAAAGCTGATGGCAAAGCTCCCACTGACTTCAGTGCTGCAGCATCAGGCGCCGTGCGGCTGTGCTTCCCCATACGAAAAGGAGCAAGGTCTACACAAAAAGTCTGCTGGAAGGCTGGGAATCGCTTGTGCCAAGATGGCACGCGGCCCTGCCGAGCGCCACGGTGCCCTGGTCTCTGATGCAGAAGCCAGGCTGAGCAGCCTCAGCTTTTACATGCTGCAAAGCCCAAGCAATAGGTGCAATCTAAGTTCTCTCCCACTCATTTCCTGAAATCCATAATTCAGTATCTTCAAATCTCTGGGATCCTGTTTCATACTATTTTGATTATTCCTGGAGTTAACTTCTCTGCATCCCTGTCCTGCTGCAAGCTGTTGTAATTGGTGATGAATTCAGTATTAGTGTGTATTATCCATATTAGTATTATCCATATTAGCGTGCTGTTACATAGATCTCTCATAAAAGATTTTTATATATATATATATATATATTTGAATTGGTCAGAAAAAAATACAGCCTCTCCATAGTTAGTATGCACATAAACACAACAGCTCTTCTTATTTTAAGAGCCCCTCTGTAATGTCTTTATGAAGATGGAGGGGAACGACCACCAGAAATATTTCTCAGGGATCATGAGGGATCAGGAACTAAGAGCAAGCTAAATGCATGAGAGCAGCAGGCGCGACCAGCAAGCGTGCTCAGGTCTGTGTGTGCATCTCAGATTTCCTGCTGCATTGTTGGGTACCACAAAGGACCGTGGGTCAAAATCAGCCCTGGAGCAGCTTCAGTGAAATCGAATCTTGTGCCTTTGGGTTCCTGGTGCTACACCAGGGACCAATTTGGCCCTTGCTGTTTAATTTGGATCTTATTCAGTTTGAATTAGCATTGGTTATTTCACACAGCAGGCAGGCTTTCCAAACAGGGGTTTTCTCTTCCTCTCCTGCTGTGCACGTCCCCATGCATCATCTTCCATCTTTGAAAAATGATGCTCTTTAGTCCTCTTGCATCTAAGGGAAGTACTCATCAATAGAGAGGGAAACGTGGATTAGCAGAGAGGCGTCTGCTGCCTCTCCGCGAGAGCACTGGGTGAAGAGGAGGAGTTTTGCCAAGGGAAGCAGTAGCAGAGAGCGCTGTCGATGTAGATAGAAGTAAAAAGTCTGCCCCGAGGACAGCTTGTCAAATGAAACCTCCTGTGCCATTAATTACAGTTGCAAGGTGCGATGAAATATGTATGTGATAGAAGAGGTTTGCTGTTTAATGTATTGTTCGAGTGAGATTTTAAAGAGACAGCATCAAGCTCGGTTTTCAACTCGCAAAGTGCAGTTTTTCTTGTGGCTCTTGCCCTTGCAGTCACAAAACGCTGACTGGATTTCCCTCCAGAGCCTGATTTCTTATGGGCAAACCTGCTGCAAGGGCCCTAGGACTCACATGCTTTCAGTGGCCCTGTCAGTTCTCACATTGATCCTGTTAGCATTTGAAATATCAAGAATCTACATTAGTTCTATTTGCTAGAGAATTATCATTTAAATGGAAAAATAAAAAAAGGGCAGAATACGAAGAGTTACAATTCAGTCCTATCTAGTATTTTGTATTTCACATCAAAAGCACCATAAGATGTTAATGAAAACAAACCAAGGAAAAAAAAAAAAAGGATATGCTAATTATGGAAGTACATAGATTACATCCCAGGCAGGGCAGGAACTCCAGGAAAATGCTCCTTGTAAACAGGCGATATAAAACAGTTCTTGCACAAGGGATTCCAGGGGGAAACTTGCTATCTACAGTCTGCAGAGGGAAACTGAGTCCCAGGGCAATTTAATCTTTTGTTTAGTGTCACACAGGAAATCGCTGGCAGAACCACGCACTAAACTTAGTTTCTGAGTCCCCGGCAAGGCCTTAGCCACAAGCCGGGCTGCATTCCTCCCCGGAGCGCAGCAATAAATAGCAGAGAGCCAAGGAGACCAAGGGGAGACGTGGGAGAGGCTGGTCGCTCTCCGTGGAGGTTGGCGGTGACACGGCAGAGCAGCGCAGTGCCCGGGGGCAGGATTTACAGCAGGGAAAGCTGCTACTGCCTGCAAAGCTGCCCCTCGGAATGGCACCCGGACAAGCCGTTATCTGCTGGAGTCTGAGCTCTGAAATGCAACGTGGGCAGCAGAGGCGGCTCCCTTGCAGTTTTGCCCTGCCTCTGTCCCCTATTTATCTAGCTGCCTCTCGCACTGCTCTGCACTAACACCAACCTCCTGCGGCCTCTCCTGTGCTGCCGCAGCCTCCCTTTGGGGGTGCCCCCACGTCCCCAAGCCCGTCAAGGAGCTGTGCATGCCCAGGCAAAGGGTTAATGCTGCCAGCGCCGGAGCCGCCTCTCCCCTGTGCTGAGTCACAGACTTCTGTGAAGAATCGCAGCAGCTCCGGAGCCTGCCAGGCCCTACAGCCGCTCGGACCTGGCCCACGGGCTTATTGCTGCAGGGCTTATTGCTGCAGGGCCCCTGCGAGCCTCGTTTCTGCAGGAGAGGGTCTGCAAAGGGCTCCTGAGCTGGTGCGGCAGCACCCGGGCACCTTGTGCCTTTGCGCGGGTGGCTGGGAGCCTCGGGGGCGTCGCTGCCTTTCCCAGGGCTGAACTGCATCCAAGGAGCCTCCTGGAACGGGGAGGGAGGTGGAGGCCGGGCGAGCGGAGGCCAAGGCGCGGAGCTGCACGCGAGCGGAGAAGGGAGCCTTTCAGCAGCGAACACAAGGCTTTTGAATCCCCGGGCACGGGAAAGAAAGCCGCATTTTACTCCCTCTCCCTGGCCTTCCCCAAGCGAGAGACCCAGCTCAAAGGAAAAACCTCAGTCCAAATGGAAACCAGCTTGCCACACTGCCCTGCGCAAGAGAAGCAGCTTGACTTTTGACTATAAGTGGAAACTCCTCATGTGTGGGCTCTGCTGAGAGGCAGATTTCTTCTGGGCTGCTTTCTAAATTAAAAGTAACAACCATGTTTTCATTTTCGGCTCTGCAGCCTTTCAACTCCTCCTGTCTGCTCCTTGCAGGTTTTATTCCTTGCATCATTAGCAAGCTCGTGTTGTTTTTTTAAGCATAATCTTGTGATAAGCAGCACTGATCTCCTAGCTCAGGAATGCCAGGAACCCCGAGCAGTTTGTGTTAGTCGCTGCGGGAGAGGCTGGAGTTGGCCTTTTTAGCACTTCTAACCCAGTTCTGCACAGTGTAGGAATGACTTTTTCTGCGGAAGAGAAGTATCTTGGCATTACAGAGGCTTCTGCTAATTCCTGCCATTTCTTGGGTTAATGAGAAGACAGGCAGGAAATGGATCTGGCAAAAGCACTGCCTTGGTTTTGTGCCCACAAGGAGCGAGGGCGTAGTAGGAATAAGGCAAAGAGGGGGCTGGCAAGGGGCAGCAGGGCCAGTGGGTGCTGAGAGGCAGCAACTCCAATGGAAACGCAGCCCGTCGGGGTGCTTGGGCCCTGAGCTCTGCTGCATGGTCTGCTGTGAGCCCGGCTGGCACTGGGCACTTGGCAGAAGTGTCTCCTGCACTGCTGCAGGCACCTCAGTCCATGGAGATGGGTCGTCCTGCAGCAGCTATTCCTGACCAAAAATCCAAGTGGATTTTTGTGCTAACCCATGGTCAGCCCACTGGGCAAAAATACTTCTCTATTCACTGAGACCTTAAGAAGAGAAAATAAAGATTCTCACATTTTTCTTGAGCACTTGGAACAATGTATTTTTTTTCTCTTTCTATGACAGCAGTAAGCAAATAGTCCTTACTCAGACTAGCAGCACTTCAGTTTGACAGCCTGATTTAGTGAATTCCCCTGTTTGTCCCTTGCTTATGGTAAAAAAAGAGTCAAGGGAGCAAACGCACAAGGGCGACCCCTCCTCCCTGTCACTCCTGCTGTCAAAAACTGACGAATTTCTGCAAAGAAGTGAATGCAAATGGCAGTAAATCAGCTCATACCGAGTCAGGGTGCACAACTCAGGATACCCTAATGCTGTGCATTCACCCTTTATTCCATTAGCAGTTCTTTAACACAATGAGGAGAGCAGTTGCTCTGGGGGAGAAGCCTATCTGGTCTGACTGCTCTCCCTGGTGTTTCTCTTTGCTCCTGGTGGTTCTGGAAAACCTAAAACAGCAGAGAACCTGTGAGGAAATCCTCAGAGTCATTCAGAGCACAGGGCTGCCAGGGGAGGGGTTGTTAGCCCTGGGTCTGGCCATGAGCTCTCAGCTGCTAAAAGCTCTGCATTGGCAGCTTGGAGGAAACTGCTCTCTTGGGTTGCTGGTAAGTGACAGTTTTAATGACAAATGTTTTGAGCTGAGTTGTTGAAAATATCTTGTGGTGATTGACATAGGACTAAAGAGATAGGAAGCATTTGAGATGAGAAGGGAAAGGGGGGTGTCATTTATTTGAAGATAGGACTTTCTGGCTCTGGCTGATATTATTTACTTACTGTCTTGCTAGGGCCTGGTTCAAATGAAGACTGAAGAGTGGGTGGAAGCGCTGTGTCTTCATGGCCTGCCCTCTGCGTTGCTGTCCTGCGGCTGGAGGAGGCAGCTCTCATTTCCTCAAAGCAAGCTGCAGTGTTCCCAGGAGGAGCCAATAACTCGGAGTGCCTGACACGTCCCCTTCCTTTATCACTGAACCGATACCCTTGCTCGTGGGCGGCTGCAGTTAGTCCCCAAAGCACTTATAGCACATGACTTATGCTGTGGCTTTTACCTTTTGAAAGGATCATATTGTCTTTTCTTAATTCCTCTTGGGATCTTCCAGCTCTCAAGACTTTCCCAGTTAACCTTGGATTTACGAGTCATGCAGGGAAATTATTGATTCCTCTTGTCTCCACCTCTCTGGCCAGTTGGGCTGATTTATAGGACTTTTGGTAAGAACCACCAGAAAGCCGGCAGACCTAATTCGTGACTCTTTTAAAGATTCCCTCGCTGCAGAGCCCATCTGTTGCCTGGCTGTTACATTTGCAGCTGCCAAATCAGGTTTGCCAGACTCTCACCTTCTCCCCAAACCCACCACTCGATACCATAATATTTACATTCAGGGCTCAATGCTCCTTTTTCCATGAGACCTGTGTAGAGCAAACGCAGCCACAATCAGCTGCAAAAGCTTCATCTTAATCCCACTGAAACAAATCGCAGGAGCGAGGGGCCGCGAGACCGAATGTCTCTGGGTAGTTTTTCTTTGCTTTCATGCTCATCACGAGCCCGCTCACCGGCACCCGGCACATTTGCAGCAGCAGCACGGGCTGCAGCTGGGCATCAAGCTGCAGGATGCACGGCGGGAAAGCCGGCTCGGCCTCCGAGCTCCTGCGGGAGCTGCCAGGAGCAGCCACCTGCCAGGAGCGGCGCTCGGTGACACGGGGCTCGTGCCATCGTGCTCGCCAGCCGCACATGCTCCTGCACACGCGTTTCACTGCACGGCGGCGGCAGACGGGGCCTCGTTCTGATACGGGGGCTCATTTTGATGTCTCGTGCGTTAGGAGAAGTCCTATTGCTAGAGCTCAGGCACCAGTTTTACCTTCTGGATGTAGCTTTATTATTTCCTCATATAGTTTCAACAGCCCTTTGTAAATCCTCCCCAGAGGATGCAACTGCTTATAAATTAGATGAGACTAAAATGCTACTGAGATTGAGACCATCCACTCTTTTCTTCTTTAAGATAAACCCTCTTCCGAGTCTCTCATCTTCTTATTTTATTTGCTGTGTATCAACACATTAGCATAAAGGGTTTTCTTTGTGAGCCAACAGCCATCACTGGCGAGATTTGTATTTCCTGGAGACAGCTGGAATTTCTCCCTTATTTGAATTATTTCTCCCTCTTTGAATGTGCAAAGTTATTTTCTCTGCCATTGGATCAGTGTCACCTGACACAGTTAATCTTCTAATCTTCTCTCTAGGGTGACATCAGAGGACATGGTGGAGACGTTTCTTTTCTTGAATACAAAGCTCAGATTCAGTTGTGACTGGTGAAAACCTGGTTACAATTTTTTTTGGAATACTGATGAAGGCTGGTTACTGAAGCTTCCCAGGTGCAGAATAGTGCTCTATCTAGTTATTTCTGGTGGCTGCTGTTGCTTTTGTATCTGCCTGTTGTTTCCAGCCCGCTGTCTGTGTTGTCAGCTCCATCCTCCTGCCCGTAGTGGCTGCACCAGTGTGAGATGCTGTCAGGGCACCAGCTCATCCAGAACCTACGTTACTGCAGGCCCATCAAGCTGAAATGTGAAAGAAAGGTGTCAGAAAGGAATCACAAAGTGAAATCTCGATCCCCAGGGATTTCCAGGCGCTTGACGCTTAGCCTGAGCTAAGGTCTGCTCCTTGCACACCGCCGTGCGGTCCATGTGCCTCTTCCGCCAGAGGTTCCTTCTCCATCCCTGGGCCCTCTCCCTCCCTTCCCCCCTTCTCCTTGGGTTGCCCGTATCTAATAGGCAGAAATATCTTCACATAGCAGGAATAAAAATCTGTGGGAATTTGCATAAATCAGGAGGGAGCCGCGCTTTTCCCTCGCTTTCCGTCTGAGCTGCGTGGCGATCCCACTGATGGGAGATAGGAGCGCCTGCCGGCCGAGGCGGGAAGATGCCTGCTGCAATCCCACAGAGACCTGCGGATTTGGCAGCCAGATCCGGCTCGGCTGGCTGCAGAAACGGCTCTCGCTCGCCGCGCTTTCCTCTGCCCGGAGAGCAACGCGCAGCGGGGCAGGCAGAGCCCATCGGGCCCTGCAGGCTGGCGGCGAAGCTGCCGTGGCCAGCGGGAGGTTTCAGGTCTTAAACACCAGACTCTTAAAGGTATTTAGGCACTTAGTTCAGAACCCTAGCAAGATATAAAAATACATGAGATGAGCAGCTGAGCCCCACTAGGTATCCAACCGTTTTGGTGACGGATAGTGTTTGTGACAACGTCCGTGTGCTGTTCCCTCCTTGGCCGTAAATCTTACTAAAAGTCTGCAGGACTCAGCCATTAAAGCAGCCATGCACAGGCAGTGTCACAGGTGTCCTGCACTCGGCCTTTCCCACCCGTCTCCCCATTTCCCAGGCACGTTAGCTCAGCAGGCTTTGCAGATGTGCAAAGCACATATGCCCAGCATACACCTCCCATGTGCAGAGGTCACCTGCGGGATTCATGGCACGCATAGCAAGCACCAAGTTCCTGCTTCTTCGTGGAAAATTCCAGAGATTGATACGGCAAGTTGAGCTTTTGATATTAAAAAAAAAAAAGTTTGATCAGATAAAACACTGAGGAGGAAAGCTTTGTGATTTCCTTTAAGCAATATCAAACACAAAGCCCTTTTTTTCAGTGGGACATGAGCTCATGTGCTTTGTGCATGCTCTGCCACTTTGTTCTCCACTTCCTTTACGTATTTAGAGACACCGAGACTTATGAAAGAGGCTGCCCCAGAAGATCACATGAGTCCAGGCAAATCTTTAGGAAATATTGCAATGCTTTCCTCCATGAATTAAATTCACAATTTAATTCATGTTATTTGTCATATGTAGAAGAATGTCTATGCTGGGGAGTAGCACACAGTAGGCAGAATAATGACCGATTTTTATTGAATATTGAAGGATAAGCACCCTTCTGATTCATCATAAAATCCAAGTGACAGCAACTATTGACAGGTATTTAACATAACTCTCACATTAGTTTAATGTTTCTTACAATTTTACTTTATGTATACTATTTCTCACCCTTTCTTGTTTAGTTCAATTCTTGGCTTTTTCGTGTTTTGCCATGACAGACACCAGCCCCGTTCATAAATTCCACAAGCTTTATGCTTTCAGACTTGGATTTTCCAGGGGTTGACCTCTCTCCAGGAGCAAGAGTCCATGGGTCTGCTCAGTCCGAGAAACAGAGAAAATTAAGCACACAATTGTATGCTTGAAAAAAAGTCTTATGACTCCATAAAAAGTCTTATGACTCCAGAGATCAAAACTGAGTTTTAAATTGAAATAGTCCCCATTAAAAATAAGTTTTGCTACTATGAAGACAAGAAACAGGCCTGATTTGTTCATCTTATGACCCTGTGGATAATTTCATGCTTCAGTGTTGCTCTGAAGAGCTCTCCCAAGGCTCGGTAGAAGGTGGGTCCCGGATGTTAGCAATGGCTCTGACAGACAAGCTCTTGCCAGTGCTGCCGTAACAGTTTAAGATGTTCTTGTCCTGCTCCCAAACTTCTCACTCCTCTGCTGCTTCTTCCAGAAGACTTTGTCCCCTGCAGCAGACTTGGCCAAGGACAACACGAGTGGGGTGGCAGAGGCACAGGTTTCTTAAACCGCTGATGAAGAGGAGCTCCAGCTAAGACAGCAAATTGTGATTTGGTGAGATTTCAACCTGGACACTTGTCCAGCTTTGCTGGAGGACTCAAAGCTTCAGCAGAAATGCACCAGCACCCAGCTGGGAGAAGGTAACACCAAACCAGCTGCAGCTGTGCGCCCCGTGGATGGAGGTCAAAATCATGAGTCCTTGATCCTGCAGATACTTAAGCATTTAGCTTTATTACCAGCCTATATTTAACTGTGTTACTGTGAGCAGTTCCAGGAACTCCGCCGGGCCTGAAGCTGCGCTGGCACGTAAGTGCTTGCAGAAGAGGGGGCCTGCGCTTGAGCTGGGTCCAGCTCAGAAGGCTCCACCTCGCGCGTGCGTCCGCGCAAGCCGTCACTGCCGTGAAACCGCACGCCAGTCCCAGAGCCCTCTTGTGCTGCTGCTTTCGGCCTTGCTCGCTGGTACGAAGCAGTCCCGCAGCCTGCTTCGGGCCTCCTCTCCTGCCCAGATTTGTGCCGGCATTAAGAGCAGCTTTCTGCATGTGTGTCCACCTGCCACATCAACCACAGGCCGTTCCTCAAGCCTGTGCGCACTGGAAGGACGGACCGGCTCCACGTGCTGCCTTGCATTGCCCCTCCCTGTCCCTGGCAAAGAACCCAGCTGGAGGCTCTGCTGTTTTCCCTCCAGATCTGACACCCAGTGTAACCCACACCGGCGAGGATCCTGGTGTTGCTACAGCAGCAGCCCGAGGAACAGCTGCTGGCGAGGGCTATCCCCAGCGAGGTGACGCCAGCAGGTCCTTGGGCCAGCAAGCCCGAGGGCCGGTCGCACACGGAGCCGGTGCAGGGAGCACCCGCCGCCCACGTGAACCGCCCGGGGCGGGCTCGGGGATCGCTCCCCACTGAGGGACCCAGATGGGGACCTGGCCGCAATGTGTAACTGCTGCATTTGCCGCTCTTTTAGCTTCTAGTCACTGGCCTGATATCCCAACCTGAACCTCTGGCTGGCTTTGGTGACGAGTAACAAGCAAGTGGCTAAAATGCTTCTCCTCAAGGGGCTGAGGCCAACGGTTGGGTGCTTCCAATGAAGCATCTAAATAAAAGGAGCCTGAGACGAGTACGCTTAGCTCCTGGTAGACTCATGGCAGATTAAGCCTTTTTCGTTTGAGGTATCTCATGACCATAACTAGGGGAGATAACACCCAAATCATCCCAACTGTTTCACACTTCACTCCCCCAGATGTGAAAGGAGCAATAAGTGGCCCCAAACCACCTTCTCTGTATGGCGCTTGGGGTACCTGCTGGGTACCAAAGAACTGCTCTCTCTGCTGAACATAGGACGGTTTTAGTGGTCCCTTGGCCTCATTAAGGAGCCTCATGAATGCAGCGGTGTGCAGAGGTCCTGCCCCGCTGTCTGGACCCAGCTGAATACTGAGAGCTCTGGAAATTTCATACCAGACAAATCCTACCTAAAGTTTTCCAAAGATTAAAAAAAAATAGGTTACACATGCAGCCATCAAATGCTTCATTAAGACGGCATTAAAACAGCGTATTTTAAGTGCTCAGAAAAAAAAAAAGTTAGAGAGCAATCTACGTTCACAGTATGGCCATCATCTGGTATAAACACACTTTGGGACAACCATTAGTAACCTTGTCACAAGCTACTTCCTGGTGATTACAGTAGAGAAGGAAAAAAAGACATTCTTTCCTGCCCCTTTAAACAGCTCCACGGCAGGGATGCAGGTGAAAGAGCCCCCGAGCCCCCGTGGCCGCGGGTCTGCGCGAGCCCCTGCTCAGGCTGCAGCTCCGCGGATGCCTCGCGAGCCCCGGTGCGGCCCCGATGCGCCGCGCGGCCCCGCGGCTGCCCCGGCCTCGCTGCCGTTCCCCGCGCAGCTACGAGTGCCGTGCCGCAGGACGCGCTGCGAGCCGGGCGCTCAGCAGCCGTTTCATAAATATTGCATGGCCTTTCCGCCGGGGTAATGCGCCTCCGTGACATTAAAGAGGAAACTCCGCGAAGGGGAGGGATGTCAACAAATTTATCCACCAATAGCACACTCTTTTGGCACAAAAGCGCATTCTTATCTTTACATCCCATAATGAGGAGGCAGAGCCGGGCCGGCGGCCGCGGCGCACGGGGCGGGTGGATGTACAGTACAACCGACGGGCGCCTGTAGGTTGCCAGATACCGCGCCAACGCCGCCCGTGCCCCGCAGCCACCACCGCTGCCGCCGCCGGCCGGGCGGCCTCCGCGCACCATGTCGGACTGCGAGGGACTGCCCGTGGGTAAGAGCCAGGTTTATATTTACCGCAGCGCCGGCTTCGCCTTCTCGGGTTGCACGGCCGAGCCCGCTGCCTTCCCCGGGGGGAGCAGGACACGGGCTGGGCTGCGAGGCCGCGGTGCCCGCCGGCCACCCGTGATGGTGGCCGGTACCATCGGGATGCCACCGCGCGGGGCTGCGCGCGGCAGACCCTGCTGCTCCGCGGCACGCAGGCTCGGCTGCGTCTGCTTCGCCTTCTTGTAACTTCTGCCCGCTCTGTAAACATCCGCTAGGCCGTTCGCACGGGAGGAAAGTCTCGTGGAAATGCCAGAGGGATCCTCCGTCCGGGCGTTTGGCTAACCGGGGCATGGATCACTGAAAGCATCTAATCTTCCCTTTTGCCGTGGCTTTTCACAAATGTAAATGCACATATGCACGCACACACATATATATAATATAATCCTTGTGTTTCACGGGCCTCTGAGGGCAGCGTGCCGAGATGAGGCTGTTGAATAAAACGTGGGACTAGGAAAGGAGAAGGCTGCTGCGGTGCCGTTTTCTAACCCACTCTCTGCTTCCATTTTCCGAAAATAAACCAAGCACAAAACACACATGCAGAAACAGGGCGAAAAGAGATAAATTATAAATGCGATGCGGAGTGGCCTGCACCATGCACGGCTCTCTGCGCCGGCAAACAGCCGCAGCCATCGCCTAAAGAGAGCAGAAGAGCGATGAAGATGAGTATTTCTTGCTTACCTTGCAGAAGGGCTGATCTTTTTTCTTGTTTCAGCGTAATTTCCCTTGTTCAGCAAAGCTGGCTTTGATTTTCCGGGCCTGACCTGTGCTTGCGTGTTAAGCACTGTGAGCCGAGGGCGGGATATTTCAGGAGGACAGTGACGGTATTTAGCTGGCATCTGGTATTAATGATGAAACTGATATGGAGTGTACGTAGCAGGTTGTGTGCGAAAGCTGCTCGTGTCTCAGTTACCTCTGCCGCTGAACGGGCCGGGGGGTTTCCTTCGGAAAATTGTTCGGAGCTGCGTAATTTGTGGGAAGGAAGAAGTTTGTTATGAGAAGGAATGAAAAGCAGAGCCGAGCTGCGGGTGTTTAGATGTGGAAGCCACTTGGAAACGCTCCAGAAGGCGCCGAGGGAAGACTCGCTTCCCCCATTCCTCTCCCTCCCAGCTTCGTCTCCCCCCGTCGCCCTCATCTTCCCCCTTGCTGGCCTGGTGCCGGCAGCGTTTCTAGCACCCGCGCTCCCTCTACACCTTGCAGCATTGCTGACACGAGGCAGAAATAACCACCCGGAGCCAAATCCTGACACTCCGCACAGACCTTGCGCGATGCCCTGGCTCCGGCACGCACCGATGGGCGCTCACCCGAACCACGCCGGCGGTGCAGACGGCGGCACGTGCTGCTGAACGCGTCCAGGGAGCGCGCTGCTGACAGCTTGCTCCTCAGGGCAGGGTCCTCTGAAACCAAACAGATCCCGTTGTTGCTATTTCTCTTTTACAAGCTATTTCAGAATATACAGCTTTAGCAATAAAGACTCCATAAAAAGGCTTGCAAAGAAAATAGCATGAAACTTTCTAAAATAATGGTCCAAATCTCTTAGTGCAGGAATACCATTTTATTGAGCCCAATGAGCACAGTCAAACCAAGGCCCTGTACTTCTTCCATCCTTATTTCTGGATGTGGCCAGAGAGCAAAATGATGAAGAGTCGTTACCGTGACATATATCACCGACACTGTCATGTGGATTGTAGCTGCTCTCAAGAGTCCTATTTACAGCATAATCTATACAGAACTATGCATGGGCATGTGTGACGGTTATGCACCTGCACACAATGACAAATAAGCTTAGCCCAACCACAGTGTTAGTATCTGAACTACTTCACTGACTCTCTTGCCCAGGGTATGCCTAAGGAACAACCTGGCAAATTGAAGCCTGTCGTTACAGTAAATCAATATCAGGATTTTTACGCTGCTTTCAGCCTACGCAAGAATGTAGCAAGAACAGCTGCATAGCTGTGCTCTCAGAGAAGCAATTCAGAGGGGACTGATGAGTACAATCTTTGCATTAAATACTGGATATGAATGCCTCAATATGCCAATAATTTTTCACCACAAAGTTTTGTTCTGTAAGAATATTCCACTCCTGCATTTGGAAAAGTTACGCAGCTTTTCAGGATGAAAGCCCTGGGTTTTTAAATCTCTGTTTTGTGTTAGATTCCAGTGCGGCTGCACTGTTTCCCCCATTTGGAATGGAAAATGCAACACGTGATGCAAGCAAAGTTTGGGTTTGCCTTTGGAGGGTAGTGCAGAAGACATGAAAAATGGCTGTCAGATTGCAGATTAAATCTAAATAATTGTTGAGTTGCTCTGGACTCCACTGGATTCCTACCAAAATAGGAAAGTGTTGATATCAAAACAATCAGTGGCCAGAATTCCAGAATTTACACTATTCATTTTTCATTGTAGCAAGAGTATATAAAGAAGAAAGAAAGATGAGTCACCTCAGGACAAACACACTCCTCTTTCTTTCTCATTAGCAGGTATCGACGTACTGATGCTCTCCATTAGTGCTAGGTACATGGATTTCCTGTCATTCCTACATGCAGATAAAAGAAAAGCACATCAATTATGTAAGCGCTTCCTCTTGTGCACATTATTTGTCTTTGGTAGGGAGGCAGAGTTCAGCCTCTGTACAGCCAAGCTCTTTCTCACGCACCCAGCATTTTGATCAGGAAGATGTGAGTCACGGTGCTTCTGGTCCTTCGCACAGGCTTCTCGGCCTCAGAAAAAAGCATGTGAAGTCAAGCAAAGGTCCTCAAGAAAAATAACGGTCCTCCTTTATTTCCCCTCAAAAAGTGCAGCAGCAATAGAGTGATTTTGGGGATGGGAGCTGAATTTTTGGGATGAAGCCGCTGTGTTGTGATAACCCGAGGTATTCAGCTGCGATAGGCAAAGATTATACTGCTGAAGAGGGAGCAGTCAGTGGGATTTGGGGAATCCCATATGTACATCCTTTCTGTGCTTTTTATAAAAACGTGCTAAAAAGGGAAGAAACAGCATTGATTCAGGCTGTTCTGTAGCAGGTGGCATGCAAATCTAATGGATTTCATTAAAATTCCTCACAAACTTTCCTGGGCATCCTTTCAACAGAGAGAGAAACCAGACCTTTCATCTGTAGTATATTCTTGAATTTCTAGCTAAATATTTGCTTTCCAAGCTAAAATTACATATTTCAAACATGTCTTTAGGAGAGACTGCAGGCAGTTCGCTAAAATAGCTGTTTTCAGAAGCAGGATGCCCCGGAAACCTGCAGGAATCCTGGTTTCTTGGGATTCACTGCACATTCTGCAGTGTCATGCGGAGCGCGCCTTTAGCTCAGCAGTAAGCACTCGATCAGCCCAAACTGCTGCTAGTGAGGGAGAGAGGAGCCTTGAGATCATTCTCTGGCACTCCTCTCTCACTATGTGACCACAGGGAGTAAGAAAAAGGCACAAATATACTTTTACCACCAAAAATCATTAGAAATTATTCAGGTTAACACAAGGAGTAGATCTGTCAAATAAAATTGCCCCGCTTTCGCTTAGTCATATCAGAAATATGCTGTAAATTAATCTTTGATTTGATGGTGAAATATGCCTAGCTCCATGCAGAAAGCTCAGCACCCCTCATCGGGGTTTTGCCCTGCTGCTCAGCCCTTAGAAAAAGGGTGCTGACCCAAGCACTGCTCTGCTCACGTGCGTGGTCACATCGAGTACAGCTGTTTGCAGGATCCAACCCGGGGCAAATGGCCACACATTGAAATTTGGGCCGGAATTGGCACGCAAACTTGAGTACATTTAGTACTCAAAGTTCCCAGGATAAGCGTGAGAGTGGTAAAGTCTTCTCTCCCTACCAGCCCAGCTGCCCACAGAGTTAACAGGGTGCTGGGATTTGGTAGGATGAAGGTCTGGAAGATGCACTGTAGGTGCCAACCCCACCAAAGCCCCTGGACAGCCTGAATGAGTTCTCTACTGTGCTACCTGTCGTGGCCCAGCCACTTGGACGTGTTCTGCAGCTGAGACAAACTTCTTAAAGATGAAAGGTACAAATGACCAATGGCCGGTGTAAATTCTCAAGGAAGAAGTACTTCCCAGCACCAGCGTTAACCTCATGTTGTGGGTTCTGCTCTTGCTTCAGCCCCTGAGCAGTCTGCACCCACCGCGGTAGCACGGTGTCTCTGCACTCTTTTTCATAGCAGCAGCATCCGGGAGGCATTTTTACCTGCTTTGCTTGACAGCCAAAGGCTGTCACCTCCAGCACACCTCCTGCCTCCTGCTCTCCCCTCCCTTCCCAAGAGCCCTTTTCCATGCTGACCTCGGTGGCAATCTGTAGAAAACCCTGCCAAGCAGAGTGGAGGGGAAGGAAATGGCACTGGCTCCCTGCTCTCTGCCTCACAGCTCACTGCCCCCTATGCAGTTCGTCATTGCTCATAAGGGTAATTTCAACCCTCTGAAACTCACCACAGAATCATGGAATCATGGAATCATTATGGTTGGAAAAGACCTTCAAGATCATCAAGTCCACTAGCAAAAAGGGATCACAGCCCTGTAGGGGCACCTTTATGAAGGGCTTTAGGAGTCATATGGGGAAGGCTCTGCATGAGAAAGATGCTTTTCCTGGAGCAGCCAGCTTTAGCAGGTGGGAAATGTCCATTTTGACCACTGGAGAATTTTCTGAGCAGCATTAAGCACTAAGAGCTAATTTTTGCAAAGTGCTGGGAACCTGAAGTGCTCTTTATTATTTAACAGGATTTGTAACTGATGAACACCTCTGGGCTTGATGTATGTATCTCTTGGCAAACACATTTCCTTTTGCTTTTGAGATGGCAGATGAGATGAGTGTTAATTGTCAAAGCTTTTCACAATTGTTCCAAGTGGAAGGTTCTTCCATTATAAAATGCAGACATCACTGAATCAAAATTTATCATTATGTCAACAGTTCCACCACTTTAATGCATTTCGAAGCACTACATTTTGAAAATTGAGATTGAGTGGAAAACCAAAAAAAAATTATAAGTTCTTTGGCCCTGTTTGATGCAAATGGAAATTTGAAATCCAGCATTTTCTTGATAGCTGGAAATTCTCCTTTTGACCCACTCTATGACCTTCCCATAAAACCTTTTGGCCCAGCACCATCCTTTCAGTCTCTCTGAATAGTGGCCTGTGCAAGGAGAAGCACTGACACTAATGAAACAGCAATTATTCTGTGTGTCTTTGACCAAGCTCTGAACGCTGGGATCAGGCCAACAGGCACGAAAAGCAAGCGACTGCCGAGTTCCAGGAGTCCACATTTCAGGAGAATCCCATGAGAAGGGCATTCATGGTAACCAGCAAGCCCTGCTGGGACACACGAGTGGGAGACATTGGAAATCAACCTGCAAAGCCCTCCCTGCCCAGGAGGCATTTCAAGACAGCCCATGGTCCGAAACAAGAGAGGCAGCCAAAGGTTTCTAAAGAGCTAGGATGGACTGTGAGCACAACCTGCTCGCGTTGCAAGTTATTGGAGTAGCAGCCGTGGTTAAAATGACTCCCCACCGAGCTGGGACTGCAATGTTCACACTCTGTCTTTCAAAGCGATGAGGCTGCAGTGGCTCAACCATAGTCATTTCTTCTCCATCTTCTCAGATCTTCTGTTACAAAAAAAAAGGTGCTTTTCAGCTTAGAAGGAATCTGAGGACTCCCAGGCCCATGCAGTAATTGCAGCAGTGCTGTGAAAGGCAGGGAGCTGGAGGGCTAGAAGCAGCTCTCACTCGTGTAGCGTGCCACAGACAGCAAACCTGGTTCTTCGTTATCAAAGCCAAAGAGAAAAGAAACCTGTTCTCTCTCATATCCAGGTGTTTTCTCAACAGAGGTGAATCTCAGCTCCTGCTGTAGCAAGGCTGTGCATAGCTGCCAGCCCCTGCTTCTAATGATAAAGTTCATTCTTTAAGCTGCAGGTTTGAGGTTTGCAGCCTCCAAGGAGATACCCAGTTGTCTGGTGCAACGGGGGTGTTTGTCCCAGGCGAGTCCATCAGTTTCTTTTGGTGATGTGCCTGGCAGGACACATCAGCAGCACCGCGGTGCCCCATCTGCGGGGCTGGCTGTGGCTGGGTGAGAGGTGCCCGAGTCCTCCTGCGCCCTACGAGTGCAGCGAGCTGAAGGCCAGGGCGAGACAGTGTCCCCTGCGCGTGGGTCTGGATGGCAGCGGATGGGCTGCTCCTGTGCCGAGGAGGCTGGCAGGCAGGCCGAGCTGCGCCTGCTCGCAGCGTTCCCAACGCCAAGCGCGAGGGTTACGGATTGCAGGGCTCCAAGAGGAGGCTGTTTCCTTTGTTGGTGGTGTTCCTTTTCACCTTTCTTTTCTTTAGTTGCTTTAGAAGGAGAGCTCTTCCAGGGCACTGTCAGTGAGAGCTGTGGTTAGCACTAAGTTTGCAGCTGGGATGATAGTTAGGCTCTCATTAGGGAAATATTAAGGATGGTTCCTAAGTGCTCTTCCTCCTCGTGCACTAGTAGGAGGATTTTGCTTATCTGCAGAAATGTTTGGGATCTGGCATTTCTTCCAAGATCCGTGAAGAAAAAATGTGCACATGCTATGCAGCAAATTTCCTAGCAGCCTTAGTCCATGATGTCTGCAGCAACTCAAGGCACGTGAAAGAGAACCAGTGTGTTTTTTCTGTACCTCCTGCCATGCCTCACAACATCTGCAGCATTTCCAACATAGCCTATGTTAAGCCACTGGCATTTAGAAGCCATAATTGCCTTCAGCATTTGCTCCTTGCTGTCTGGAGCGTCTCGTGCAACATCAGTGTTGCACAGGCAGTAATTTAGAGGGCAGGGGCCATTTCGCTCGTTCTGCAGTTCAGGCTCTATATTGGCCTGGCAGTGACCAGTCCTCTCATCTACCTGTTTAGCTGCCTCTTGGTCCCTGTCATTTCTTTCCTCACTGCCTGATCCGCTGTCTCCCACTGCACAAATGCTTTTTGGAGTTAAATGAGTGCCCCTCAGGATTCCTGTAGATCCTGACCACCTAAAGCCAGACTGGCAGGGTCCTCCAGTGCTGCCCCCCGCATGGAAAACCAGGGAAAGTCGCTCGGGGCAGAGGAGCAGGCCCAAGCCCTGGTGCTGCGTGCAGGGTGGCTTTCCCGGAGCAGCCGAGGTTTCACATAGGAGCAGGAGTAAATGCTGAGTTATGGAGGCTGCTCAGAGCTGCTGTGCGGTTCTGCACGCAATCCGTCGATCACAGAAACTACTTCTGGAGGAGAAACCAAAGCCTGTGGTTCTGTGAGCCCTCTCTCGGTTGACTCGAACCTGGGCTTGATATATTGCTGTGGTCCTTGAGGAAACGCACCGAGTTGCGAGAAGGCTGCAGAGGACACAATGCTCTCCTCTCAGGAGACAGCAGAGTGCTTAATGCATTCCCTTTAGAGAAGGAGGTTTTCTGAGGTTCCAGTGACTCACTCACCTCAGAGGTTTCCCTGTCCCTCCTCCTCTCCGCCTGGGCTGGGACACCCCAGCTCCCCATCCCTTCTCTCAGCACTGTGCCTGGCTTGTGTTTCCATCACGTGTTCTCCGTGCTGCACAGGGCAGCAAGGGTTTTCACCATGGAGTAATGAGCTTGGAGAGAAGTCACATGAAATGTTTAGGTCCAAAATCCCCTCATAAATCCATAGGTGCTATGTGTCAAACTTGACATTTCATGTGGTTTTCATTTATTTCACCGATAAATATATCTGCTAGCTACCTACAAAGCACATGTGCACACTTACCCTTTGTGCTGTGCTTTCTGTGGAACTGCAGGAGAGGTTATTGTTTTTGCCAGTAGCCCTCCATCATGCAATGCATCTGGAACGTTTCTGCTAAATAATTGCTATAACACTGTCGTGGAAACGGTTGCACTTTTGCTGTTGCAACCATCAGTGAGAAAAAAGCACTAGATTATTTGTCAGGGAATACATGCATGACTAGCAGTTCTCCCAGGCCCTTCCTCTGGGTATAGGCATTCCTGTTTCTCCCTAGAAATCTGGACAAGACCATTTTAAAAGCCAGGTACCCAGGCAAGGGCTCTTTGGCCTGAAGCTTGGGTCAAGTGAAAATATTCGTAGCTAGACCACTTGCTCAAAGAGGCTTTGGTGAGAACACTGGGGAGTAAAAGCACACGAGAAAGACCAGCATGCAGTATCAGGCAGCAAGGCAAAGGCTCCAGATACTCGAAAATCTACAAAGCTGACAGCAAGCTGAAGGTCTCAGATTTTGATTGATCATATCACAGTGGTTAAGAAGGACCTAATTTTAGGTTAAGCCTATAATTTCTGCAACTCCTTTGCTCTACAGGTAGGGAGCCTGATCCAGACCCCTCAGCGCCAAGAAAAGCCTTTCCATTCATTCCAGTCAATCTGAATCAGGACCTACAAGTCTTTAAATTCCTGAATTCAAAATACTTGTATCCTGCTGACCCACAGGTTCCTGCTGTGGCTGGGTCAGCTCAGTGAATCTTCCTAGGCTAGACAACCTGAGTGCTAGGTGGATTTCTTGGTGAAGTTTGCTGGGTGACACCTTCCAGTAAGTGTTGGGTGGGAAGCAAAGTGCATGAGTCACACTTTGCCCCAGTATAACCGTTCAGAGGAATTATACCTATTTTAAACTCACTAAATGATTTATGTCCTGCTCTCGTGAAAAATCAATAGACTTAACAGTGTGTAATAGTCACGCGTGTGTGAAACCATTCAAAGTTTAAAGACATGGAATTGAAGTACAGCAAGATTAAGCCAAAATGTCCCCTCCTTGATGTGGGCATCAGATCAAGATGCCGAGGAGCACTTCTTTCAGAGCGTGCTGCACGGCATCTTGCTTCAAAGCAAGGTCTTGTTCAAAGCAGCATTTCCCTTGACGTCACTCATTTAGAGCTGTGAGAGTTGAGCACTTCCATAAATTAGATCCTGTGGTCTCCAGGATGGAGAAGGGTGCCCCATTGCTGATCCTTTGGGAGAAGCTTGATTCCACGGTTGCTCAGCCTTAAAGAGAAGCTCTGGGCCTGACATAGAGATACAATCCAGTTTCCACAAGTACTTTTCAAACTGACCTAGCTTGCAATTGTCCTTTATCTTGCTGAAGTTGCATCCTCCAGCCTCTTCAGTGTCTCCAGCAGGTGAAGCTGAGATGTCCTGGTGCCCAGCCTCACTGCAAACCCAATAGTCACAAAACATAAAACACACCGTCACCTCATAACTCAAGCTCTAGAAGCAAATATAACTCCTCAACAAACCATAATTATGATTTTATACTTTAGTAAGTCTTTGGAGATAGTCTACTGTGTTGATGACCTCACACCCAGGTGCCTCAGGTGCAGTTTGGTGCTGTGAAGTTAACTATGTGTTCTTCAGCTCTTCTACCTAAGGCTCGGGGCTCCCTGTGCTAATGCACCCAGCTGGCCTCTCACACATGTCCAACGTAGGCGTGCTCTTGCAGTACGTTTGTGCTACAGGCATATGGACCACATATGGAAAGGATTTTGAGAAGGAAACTACTAAACTACTATTTCCTGCATTTATCATAAATTCCAAATGGTATATGCAGGCGTAGCTGTTTGAATGCAGGCAGCAAATTAATGATATGGAAGCAATTTCTCTGGGAAATTACACCTAAAACCTTTGATTCTTCTTTGTGCTGCCAACTCTTTGAAGTTTATCATGAACTTCATAATATTTTCTTGTATTTTTTTTTTTCTAAAGACAGATTTCTTAAGTCATGAGGTTTTAGGGTTATCCAAATGTCTATACATCATCTGTTTTCACCCAGTCAGCAACATATGGGGAGTGTTTCCCCACTGGAGGAGGAGGGTTTTCTTCCAAGATGTTTTGGTCAGGTTTTTAAACATTTAAGTCGCAGAGAAAAGCATCATGTGGGAAAGTGAGAGAGAATGTGAAGTGCCTGGGACAGACATGACAGGCTGAGGCGCACAAAGCTCACATGTGTGAGCTGGAGAAAAATATTTCTCTAATGGGAACTGTCTTTTGAAACACCAACCAGATTTTTGCATATTTTCATTTTGAGTCATTTAATGAAAAAAAAAGGATGACTCCAGGGAAAGCGTTCAATCTACTCACAGTTGTTCATAGAGTGAGTATGTATTTTTTCAGCAACCCCCTCTCCTATAATTATTTGGTTTCTTCAGTTGTTTGGGGAGCCTCCCCACATATAAAGCGGCTGAATTTTTGCTGTCCTTTGCTATTCCTTGCCTACTCCAATGTCATATTAAGTAGCGGAAATAAGAAGACAACTGTTTATTTTTCTCCGATTTATATTGGAAGGCGTCTACTGCCAAGAGGTGACCCCATGACATATTTTTGGGTAGACAGCAGAAAGGAAACCCTCTCCTCTACTGTTTAATCTGATTAAAACATATCAAATACCAGCAAGTCTGTGGCACAGGTTTAGACTCTAAGCATGGAGAAGGGCTGCAAAACCATAAGGGTGGTGACAGTCTGCCCCAGTGCTTAGGAGGTGAATGTCTAGGTGCTGTGCAAGGGATACGGGCCCCAGTGGTGTTTGATTTTCCTAACCTGGTTTTACTTACTCCTGTGGAAATGTGCCTTGACGTTCCCTGCGTGTTTGTCATTTGCTTCTTTTGAAGTGGAGTTTAGACACTGGGTTATCCTAGATAATAGTGCCAGATCTTTAAAGATTTCCGTGTAACAAGGTATTTCCTCAGCTGACAGTCTGACTCATGTAATTAAGTTCTCTTGAGTGAAAGAAAAGAATTAGAGGCAATTGAGCAATTCAATGCACTGATGCAGACGGCAACACCACCTTGCAGAGCGAATCCCTGCAGCTCCCGGTCCACCCGGGCGGCTGTTTCCTTGCGGCTGGGGGCACGCGCGCTCCCCGGAGCCGGCTCGGCCGCGGGCTGGGCTGTTCGGAGGGAGCAGCCGGGACGAGCAGATCAAATTCACTTTCCACTACTCGGCGTGCGGCCTTATCGCGGGCTCGAGTGTTTACGAGGGAGCTCCCTGGAGAGTGCAATACAGAGAATATGGCCGGGCAGGCGGGCTCTCATACCCCTCTCCAGGCTTTGCTTCCCCGCCCCCCCCCCTTTCTGAAATTATTCATTATTTCATAGGAATCCCAGATTTCTCCTCTCAGATTTAATAGCATCCGACAAGCTCTCCGAGATCCGTATGGACTTGAATTTCCAGGTCTTAATCAGGTATCAGACATCTACAAAAGGCATGAAAAATTAGCAAAAGGGAAATTCTTTATTGATCTTGGTCTCAGTCAGAGATAGGTCTAGATTTCTTCCTGGAATTGGAGATTGACTTTAGCTCAGAAATAAAAGGTTACTAGATTAATAGATTCTTGTCTGTGCTCTCATTATTTTTCTAAAATTCCTTGACAGAACTGAGTTATTTCCTAGATAATTTCCTTGTCTAAATTCTCAGCATGCACATGACGCTTAGCTGCCATTTCTGCATTTGCAAGACCTTGTGCTAAATTTAGACAAGGAGGAGAGATTTCTTCTCTCAGTCCTCTTTTGGTGGATTACCCCTTCACTGCTGTGAGCACACTGTGGTCTAAAAATGACATGTACTGAACAACAAAGTGAACTGGGGACTGGGGAGATTGATAACTTCTTAATACTTACTAGACCTTCGAAATAACTTGGGTGGAAATGCAACAAAAAAACAGTGACAGGATTAAACACCTCCATAGGGCATATTCATTTTCATCTGCAGAGATGTACAATAAAATGAAAGAGTAATTTGTATCAGAAATTACAAGCAGTGACACCTGCCTGTTTAGTGACACCTTTTACCATACCTCCTTCATACAATATTTGTCATTTTGGCCCTGGCGGGGGGTGCACAGACACAGGCAGCAGCCCTGCAGTGGCACACGGGCGCCCTAGAACCACCTAGAATCACCTACAATCAGCCTTTCTTAGATGTTGCCTTAGGTGAATACTTCTTAAAAAGTGTTTTGTTTTTCCAGCTGTGCATGTAGTTCTCGAAGACTCTAAATATACAGGGTCTTTGCTGCAATATATTATGGCTCAGAGATGACCAGCCAAAAATATCTCTGGCCTTTCCTCTCAATTCTTCTTGTCCTGCCCATCTGCTGCCTCTTGCTTTGCTCTTCCCAGCCACAAGTCCCTGGAAAACCCCTTCGTTTTGCCCAAGTAGGTAATGGGATGATTCAAAACACCAGGCGTGGGAATTTTGGGAAGCAGAGCTTTTACATCGAAACACTCATGAAATAGAAATGCAGAAGTTATTTTCTGTTTGCAGGGAAGATTTGGAGAAATGCTTAGGCTGCTTAGAGGAAAACATCTCCTATTGTTACAGCTGTAAAAAGAGGAGGGTTTCTCTGGTTCTTATGCAATAAAGGTGGAATTCTACCAAGTATCTGATGACACACCAAACCACAACAGTGAAATATGAGCCTCTTGTCCATGTCCCTGAAGACTCAGAAGGGAATTACAGCCTTTAGCAGGGTTCATTTGAGGTATATTACTTAAGGTAATAGGGCTGGGCAATCTCATTAAGATTTATTTCAACCCCATTTAAACAGGGGTTCAAAAGTACAGCTGGAACTGTACGGGCTTTATCTTTGACTTACAGAAGAGATCGGAGAAAGAGGTTAACAGAAAACACAGTCAAACACTCAGGCAATCAATCAGCTGGGCTACGAGGCTGCAGCATATAGAGAACATATATTTGCACCCAGCACGCTTGGAGGCTGAGGAAATCAGAGCAAACTTTTGTCCTTACATTGCATTTTTTTTCTTTTTCTTTTCCCCCTGGATTTAAGAGCTCTTGCACCGCTGTGGGAGGAAGCGGGGAACGGAATAATTGCTTCTGTGCTTCCCTCATGGTAGTTCTGCATACTCACTGGAGCTGTTCCAGCCCCGAGTTTGTCCATACTCATTTGGGAAATGCACAGTTTAGAAAAATACACTTTCAAACGTCGCAGCTTGTGTTGCAAATTCCCTAAGTAGCCTGGGAGACGCTCATAAAGCTGGTGCTGGGCTTGTCCTCCCCCAGCTGACGGCACACGACGTCAGTAATCCCTCTAGCTCGCTTCCAGAGCTGGCTCTCGTGCTGCTGAAGCGGTTCAGACTCTGGGTCGTTCTGCAATATTCCCTCTTTTCTCTTTGGGGTAAAAGAAGCACAGAATATTTGAGTACTTCAAAGTACTGCTTAAAGCAGCAGAGGGTCCAAGGGACAGGAGACTCTGCTCGATAGCAAAAGCAGGAGTGCATCAGACGGGCTGTTGTGTTGCTCTTTGAGCGGGAATAGATACCCTGGGATGCTTCGGATGCCGGGGACGGGCTGCACCTACGCGGTGCCCGTGGCCCGGAGCCCACAGCTTGGGGATCAGACGCGCTGGAATCGCAGGGGAAGGCCGGGCTGCCGCGCACCCGGCTCCCCTTACAGCCACCCTCTGTGCAGGGGCCTTTCTTGGGGCCGCCTCATGGGCCCGTTGCATCCTCACAGTGCCCAAAGGTGTGCAGCTGGAACCGGGCCAGGAGCAGCACGTCTGGAGGAACGCGAGAGGCGGGTGTCACCATCGTCACTGTCAGCACCGGGCCGCTGGTCACGCAGCCTCCTCGGGAAGCGCTTCCCTCCATGCGGAGACCCGGCCCGTGCCCACCTGGCAGCACCGGAGCGGGGTCCTCCTCTGCTACCAGCCCCCGCGAGCCGTGGAGAGCAGACCAGGGACTGGGAGTTGGGGAGAAAAATTAATTGGCCGTTCAGAATAGTTTCTGGGTTAATCCGGAGTCATTAAGGACTTTTTATTTTCAAAAACCCAGTGTTCAACCTGACCGTATCCCTTTAAAAACGCTTCGTGTAAGCTCATTAAAAGCTTCCGCGTGGCATCGTGCTTGTTGCAATTAGCAAATGTTAGTGGATCAGCCCAGTTGCGAGATATTTTTCCCCTCCTGTTTTTCTTTTGTTCCTCTGTCTCCTGCCTGTCATAACCTAAACATAGCCTAGATTAGATCCTTTCACACATCAGCCTTTCTGTCTGACAACTTCTAAAGATGCAGAAATAAAAAAAGAGATGGAAAAGGAATAGAAAATTAACCATTAGGAGCCTGTGGCAAATCCAAAGAGACCCCAAGATTAAGCCTCTCGCCAGTGTCAAGACTCGCAGCAGTGCCAGTGGCATTAGTGGCACTAAGGCACTTAATTCCGATATGATTCAGAATCATTTGTAGCTATCGGCTTATTCAGAGCAAATCCTCTTCCCCCGGTTCCTTTGTTTGCCATCTCTTGACAAGCTCTGCTGCATATAAATGAACTTGTAAGATACGCGAAAGGGGGATATCTTTTCATTTGTAGTTGAAGTTTCCTGCCGGCAAACGCTACTCTAGAAATAAGGGTAATGAATGGTATTAATAGTTAATGAATCTAATTCTTATTTTTGTTTTGTTTGGGGGGGTTCTCTGAGCCTTTACTCAGATATAAAGTGTGTGAAATGAAAGGATTTCCTGAAAAGGGATTGGAGATCATTTTTAGAGATATTTAGACTTTGCACCATGCAGTGACAGAGGGCCCAGCTGGGCCATGTCATCATGACCTGTATCTTGACGGATGGTTAGAAATGAGCCTGAGATCCTTGTTTGTTTGGAAGTGAAACAGACATCTAAGTCACTTAATGTCCACAGAGAACTTGGGTCCCTAGGATGGGACAAAGATTTGGGCATCTAACGCATAAGTATTATGATAACACATAGGAGCATGGGTGGTGAGATGCCAGTTTAGCTGCCATCCCCACCTTGAAGCACTTCTGCTTCACAGGTGCCTGCAGTTCAGACACTGAAGCTCCTCATGTGCCCAAATTTCCAGTTTTGTGTGTCCAGAAATGCCCGAGTCCTGACAGAGCGGATAAGCTCTGGTGTCCTATTTTAGCCTGCTCAGGACCCTGGAATGCCCTTGCCTGCCTCCTGATTGATGGACGTGTTCTGAAAAGGCCTCTTGCTCGCTGACAAGGACAGACTTTTCAGAAAGCAGAGTAGCTCCCCTGCTTCCTCGTAGTGTGAGAGGAAAGTGTTTTGCTGAAGGTGTGAGTGGGTTCACAGAGCAACCAGGAGGTCTGGTTATTATCTGGGTGTTTTCCCTCCAGCCTACCCGGTGGTTTCAGGTCTTCCAGCACAGGATATCCTAAGCTGTGGGTAATGGAGTGATGCTCGAGCGCCTTCTGGCATCATCCGGGCGTGTGTGGGTGCGAGTCTGAGCCTTCAGCCTCCCAAAGGGCAAACCTCAGGCATTTTGTTAATGGGAAGCAGGAGACCCAAATTGGCTGGAAGTTGCCGCCTCCCCATGGCAGGAAAGTAGGATCTGTGCTGCTTTTTCTGAAAGGGAGGTTAGCAGAGGGGTCTGGGCTTGCATTTTGCGACAAGACGCTGCATGGGGAAGCGTTCGGGCAGCCCTGCAGCGATCGGGGCTGGTCCTGCACGCCAGATCTCAGCCCTTTCCCCAGCGGCACCCGCGTGGCCGCGCGGGAGCAGGAATGTGGGGTCCCTGCCAAGCTGCAGCCCTACTTGGCTTGTGTGCCGCGCGCCGCTGCAGTGGCTCCCGTGTCCCGCGCGCTCGCTCGCGCGGTGGCATCGAGGAGAAGGGGTGGCTCTTGAAAGGCTGTGCGAGACCTCTGTCTTTTCTTTTAATCTGGAAAGAGAACAAAACAAGAAGTCTGGGATCTTCACTTGCCCAAAGACATGAAAACGTGCCCAATCGTTAGCCTCTTTCTTTACAAGTGACCCATCACCCGAGGGAAACGCGTGCAACAGCAATGCGACAAGCAAGGTTTCATGTAGCAGTCACATTAAAACTATCACGTAGAGTTCAGAGATCAGAGTTTAGAGAGTTTGTTCTGAGAACCGGGGAAATGAAGCTCAGTGTTTAAACAAAAGCTTTCTTCAGTCATTAATTATCCAGACTTAAGTTCATATTTTCCAGTTTTATTCATTTCTATCTGAGTAGTTTGAGTCTCAGCTTCTTTTCCTTGCTAATGCCCTCTCCCCCATAACATACTCCAGTGGCACAGCCTCCTCTCCACTGCCTGGCAATCAATTCCATTGCTTTTTTTCCGGGAGAAAATACTCTAAGTTCTCCCCTCCTCTGAACGAGCACAAACCTTCCAAGGCCCCTGCGCAGCTCTCTGTGTCTCTGCTGCCAGCAGGAGTTATGAGATGCAAGGGGGAGTTTGCTGACCTATTCAAAACGACTCTCCCTGAGCCAGCCTCCATGGTCATGCCAGTCTTTTCATGGATATCAGGGAGGTTAGGTTGGATTTGCTGTGAAGAAAAGGGCTCGAATTGGTTAAGCCACAACTACTTTATTAGATTATTATCCTTAAAATCTCAAAATCTCATCTGTTATTTTTCTTTTGAATAGTTTCATCCAAACACGCATCAGCTGACAAGTGTATCTTTGCCCTGTCATGTCTCGCACAAATGTAATCTCTGGCACGCGCTCTTTGAGTTGAAAACCAGCCTTCACAGCTCCTTCCAGCCCCTTTCCAGGAACGGATTTTTGACACAGTGTAGAGATTAATGCCCTGGCCGATAGCGAGGAGCATTGAGGGCCGAGATAGGGTCAGATTACACAAAACGAGAAATGCTGCAAAATCCAGTATACAAAGAAGGGTGAAGGGAATATCTCACCCACAATTTTATCCACATTTCAAAGTTGTCCCACCTGAGACGAAGCCACCTAGAGCTGTTAAAAATTAAAGGCTATATTTCCATTATATGTGGGATGTGATCATGCATTAGCTGGGTCACAAAACATTTGAAAGGGAAGATAAATGTTGTCTATACCTTCGGTTGCCAAAGAAAATGTGAGTGGGGTTATTTTCGGCTGCTTACTCATTCAGAGGGAGCTGCAGCCCATGCGTCTGGCTGCACTTTTTGGCTGCTGGGAGCCAGCAGTTTTGCTATTCAGGCTTGGTATGCCCAGATTTTGAGGGGAAACACAGGCAAACCAAAAGTTTGCTGATGTTGCCCTGCTGATGTGACATGTGCCACTGAAGGATGTACTGTGTGGGTCACGAATGGGCGAAGGAAGAGAAAGTGTTTTTGGAAACTTTCACAAACGGGAGAGTTTCTCTTGTTTTGCTCCAGTAAGCACACTCATATGAAACTTGCTGAAGAAATTGTTGCTTTTCTCAGTTGTGAAAAGGTTTTGTAAAAAAAGGCAGGCTGAGTCAACAGGAAAAATTAGAAAGGTAACTGTGAAACCACATTGGTGAATGTATCAGGAAAAATACTCTTTTGCAGCCAAAATAATGAAATTAAAATCTGATTATGTGGCTAAAAGTGACTAAACTGAAGGGACTAAATAAGCAGGATCTAAGTATCTCTACCCCAGAGAGTTTTCATTATTATTTTCCAGTTATGCTAGCAAACCCTTGCAAAAATCCCTCAGCAGCAAATATCTAAAATAGCTGCATTTTACGAGTTGCCAGTGAGTCTCTGCATGACTAAAGCCAAAAGATGTTGAACATGAGACCTTATTAGGAGCGTTGGGAAGAGCCGTAATCCCTGCACTGACGGACACAACCAGCACTTGCCATCCTGCTCTAGCGCTGCCCGTGCGCTGCAGCCTCCTCCATCGGTGTCATTCCCCACTTGATTCATCATTGTCATTTGATTTACCGTTATTATTTGATTTATCATTATCATTTGATTTATCATTATCATTTGATCTACCTGCCTCTTGAAGGGAAACAGGCCTAGGGAAGCACGTGGCGTAGTTGAAGAGGCCTGTCTGCCCCTCATTCATTCTAGGAATTATTAATAAATGTGGAGAATTGGTTAGAAAAAAAAAAGGTGGGGGTGTTGAGTATTATAACAGGGAATTGAAGAAACAGCTTATTACAATAGGGAATATTATAACAGGAAATAATATATGATATTATTGTAATAGGGAATAAGAAAAACAGCTGCTTCTAAGAGAACCCATTCCACTTTCCAAATACCTACAGTACGTTTTACATTCATAAACGATCATTCGCATTGTTTGGACCTGAGCGCCCAATTTCTTTTTCCTCAGTCCACGGCAGTTTGCAGCACTGTGGTTCAAGCCCTGGAGTCTGGAGTGGGTCTGCCCAGGGGGAGGAGGGTTCAAGCATCTTCGTTCCTGGGATTAACTGCACCCACAGAAGTCACCGGTGCGAGTATTTATTGCCCACATAGATCAGAGCAAGGCAAAGATGCCTTTCAATGAAGCTTAAGGACATGTTATGGTTGCAGCGTATTTAGGCTGAAAAAGCCATGGGTCTTTTTAACTTTTTTTCCTTTTTTTTTGCTTTATACTCCCAAGGAAATAATAGACAGTGATCTATTTATGAAATTCTTAGAGCAGGAGGAAGTCACACTTGGGTCTTGCAGCTGTGGAGGGAGATAAATGGACTGTCCTAATCTATTTAGCTAAAGGTGGTACAAGCCACAGAAAGGCAGGCTGAGCACGGCCGAGGCACCGTACACGAGCTGGCGTGGGAGATCCCGAGCCAAAGACTGTTTAGGTTGAGGCCTTCTGGGTACTCCTCAGCAACAGATTAATCACCGAGGGTATAACTGCCTATTTTTAGCAGTAGTTCCTGCATTTCTTTTGCTGTTTGCCTCCAGAAACCTGTGTGAATCACTACGTACGAGGCACTGGATGTTGCTGGGTTCCTTATTTGGATGGGCAAGGCTCAAAGCGCACTTGTCAGCAGGGCCTGGAGGTGGAGTTAGTGTTTGCACAGAGGGAATTCATTCCCCTGCATCCATTTTCACATGGCAGGAGAGGCGGGAATGGGGCTGGGAACCCAGGTCCTTGCTCCTGCGTGCTGCTTTCCTGTCAGCTCCCCGGTGGCGATCGCAGAGGTGGCATCTTCTGAAATTGCTGCCCTGGGCAAAGTCCTTTCAGCTCCAGGGATCATGACTTAACCCCATATATAAAAATAATTGAAACCACTGGATAGAGCAGTATATGTTGTCATTATATTCAGCATCTGGAATTAATGGGCTGTAAAACCCTCATGACTTGTGGCAGTGCATCGCCTTAAGACATCTGCAAGAAAGGCAGCAATGCCTCCATTGGCAGCATTTAACAATTTCCTCTGGTGCTCTGCAGTCCATTCACCTCGAAAGGAAGGTGCTTTTATGCACCTTTGGTGGATACAGCCTCCGGATACCACCGGGAAGGGCCGGGGCGCTGCAAGGGGAGACACTTCGGAGCGGGACCCGCTCCTCGGTGCTCTCGCAGCCACCGCAGCCTCGTGCAGCTCCTGCCCTGCCAAATCGCACTCAAACCAGGCCAGGGACTGCCCCGGGGCACGGGATGCAGGACAGAGCCCTTGCGACTGCCAGGTGGATCTTATACTCGATTCCTCGTAGGTAATCAGTGGCAAAACATCCACAGGCTCTAAGCTTGTTTCTGCAGCTTTTATTTCTGTGCACGCTCATCTTGCAGCAAGGGATACAGAGGCTGTAAGCTGAGCGACCGGCGCTCAAATCCAGCAGATCAGCACAAAGCCCTTAGGATATTATTCTCACTGTGACTACAAGTAACAGCAATGAGGGAACGACAAGACAGCAGCCTGCCTTGCCAGGACTGGAAATACTTCTCGTTAGCTGTAAGCATGGAGAAGCAGACAAGGATAAATAGTCGTTACTGTAGAGCTCTGAGTGACAAATTGATCCTCATCCATGTTGCTGCTGACTGCCTCTAGCTTCTCCATGTGAGGTGCAGTGGTAGGTTATCAGCACGATCATTTTAAGCCTGGTAGATTAAAAGGCCTGTGTTGAGAGTGCCCTTGTGTGACCCTTGCTCATATGCACAAGCAGTCCCTCTGATGGCAATGCTAATAGGTAGGCGGCGGGGACGGTCTCTGCGCGAGCCCGGAGACAGGGACAAAGGCTCCTTTCTGAGAGCTCTGCAAAGCTCTGACTCCCTTCGCCTCGTGAGGGGCCGGCTGCTCAGCAAACCCAGCGCTGCCGTCGTTTTAACCCGGCCTGGGACACCCAGAGCGCTGCTCTTCCCTGTGCCGGGGACAGGGGCTTGCACTCGGGCTCTACCAGCTGCAGGAAAGGCTGCTGTGTGAGAGGATTATGGCTACAGCTTAGACGCTCAGCATGCCCTGGTGGAAATTCTTCACAGTGAAGCAATAGGATCATTAGCAGTTTGCAAGGCATCACCATTTGCGTTAGTTCTTCTGTTAGATTTTCCGTTCCATTATTATGTTTCCTGGTAAGGATATCAAGAAAAAATCAAAACAGATTGTTCCTCCTATTCATTTTTACAAAACTTGGTTTCTTAGGAAATAGATACAGAATCTCAGGCTCAGTGGTACAAAGTAACCACACTGCCCTGTCAGGGGTAATACAAAATTAAACCTACTGACCTGAGGAGGTTTCTGGTCCCCCAGCATATCTGCACATGATCGTGTGCAAGCACAAATTAATTCTGCCATAAATTACATGAGCTCGACTGTGTTGCATCGGAATATTTTCCCGTTACTCCGTGCTTCTAAAGACATCTATTTTTAAATATCTGCCTCTACACTTCTGAGCACATAATGCATGCGGCGCATCGCCGGTGCAGGTGTGCGAGCTCCCGAGTTCGAGGCAGAGACGCAGCTGGATGTTCCCGTGGGTAGGATACGTACTTTGTGCCGGGTTTGACAGATCCACACGAGGCATCCAACGGGAAGCGCACTCTCCCTTTCCAGTGACCTTGTTATCCTAAGCAGCTTCTTATGACATCACCTTAATGCCAAGGCTTAAAACCAGCTTAATTAATTTAGCGTCTCTGCATCGCTGTCTGCTGCCATTGTAGCCTTTACATAAATAAAAAGAAGGTAAGGCACCCGCCGCCTCTCATGCAGAGTTCTGTGGGTGCCGGGCACAACCCGCCAGCCGTGCCCGGGGCATCCCTGAGGAACATGAGGTCCATCCCTGAGGAACCAGCCCAGGCGGATCACAGCGGAGCGCCGGACTTCTGTGCAGGTCACTCCTTTTTTCCATTCCTTAATTCCACGTTGCCGCCGGCTTGGGGGTTTCCTCCTATTTTATAGCAGCATTTTATCTCCATCTACCGAGGAATTCGCTTTCCTCAAGTGTGCTGGTGGTTCAGTGTTAAGCAGTAACTAGACAGGGTGCTAAAAAGATGTTTTCTAAGGTCTGGCTGTGTTATTGTAAGGTAGACTTGTATTCTTATTTGAAATACCATAGACAGTGCGAGAAGAATCTTTTTGATGTTAGACTCATAGATTTATTGCTTCTTAAGCCTTACCTGCTCACTTGTGCATAGGGACAGAAGACGGTTTTCCTCTTCGTTCAGGACTATATGAAAAGCAGACAGGTGGCAGGAAAAAAAAGGACTGTAAATCTAAGCCCGGCTGTAATTCCATTAATGGTTTAACATCCTTTGATAAGAAGGGATTTGGCGGGTTGCTAGCTCAAGATTGTGAGTAACTGTATTTTCAGTCAGACAGGGAAAAAAAAGCAAGACATGCAATGAAACTGCCAGATTTTACATGTATTTAATTTTCCTAAGGAGCAAAATATGTCAATCTTCTTTTTATGTTACTCATTAGCAAACAAAAGAAATCCCAATCCTGAGACCTAGTCAAGGAGATCCGGGATTGGGGTTCATGCTGAGACTAATCCGCGCAGATGAAGTAGCTGCACCGTCTTTGTCCGCGCATTCCGTGTCCCGAGAGCAGCCCCGAAACAAAAGCAGGCTGCAAAGCGAGGAGCGCGCTGCGTTCCTCCCCGCTCCCGGGGCTGCCCCGAAGCGGCAGCTCTCCCCGGGCGGGTGCCGGCAGGACGAGGGCTGCAGCTCGCCGGGGTGGTGGCTTTGGCCAGTGTCACCTCGCCCCATGTGTGGCCCTTTGCTTGGCAGAGCTGGGTCCCACAAGGCTGCCCGGAGGCACCGCGGTGAGGAGTTTGAGCTGAATTATGCACGTATCAAACCAGAGCACCGCGGCGTGCAACGAGGTTCAAAAGCCCTTCTGACAGCTCCGTCGCACTGCTATCCGGTACGGGGGCTCATTAAACTGAGCGGTGCAGGCAGCGCAGGCAAAGAGACGTGCTTGGAGCTGCCCGGTTTGGTTAGATTGAGCTTTCACAAAAACGCTGCCCTTGCACTCGCGGGCCGGGCTGACACGTGCTGGAAGGAGAAGGTCTGCTGGGAACCAGGACACCTCCCCCCCGCGCAGGTGAAGAACGGGGCTGCATCAGGCACCTGGGAGCCATTAGAAAGGCTGTAAATACAGTGAGGTCTCGAGAGAGACCTGAAACTGTCCAGCCAGGAGGTGGAAGGCACGCTTGTGGAAGAGCAGATATTCTTCCTTTCTAAGAAAGAACTTCGAGACAGTCCTGGGTCATGTGCTGCCTTCAGTCTGTAGTAGATTCAATGAGGAATGTGTCTGCAGAGTCTGGGTTCTTTCTTTGTTCAAAATGTGGAGAAAAAATAGGTATATGTGGATAAACTGTAAATAACTTTAGGGATCCTACTGGGCTTCCTGTTGTCTGGCACGGGGGGAGGTTTGTGAGCTGGAAGGCTGCACCAAGGGAACGTGCTGCAAAGGTTGTTGTCACCAGAAGAGTGACAACAGAAGAGTTTCCCTGGGCAGAGAGCACCCACCTGCTCCACGCAGGCCAAGTCCGGCCTCGCAGCAGGACGGAGCAGTCAGGGCAGCCTGGCTAGAGGCCACAAATAAATCAGTGCAATGGTGTGAAGTTGCAGACGAAGCTGCAAGGTGGTGGCCCTCGGGTGGTCCTGCACCCGCGTGGCCATGGACCTCACGTGCCTCCGTCCCACTGCCTCCCGGGCATTTCTGCACCTTTTGCTGCCCACTGATCTTGTATGTCCGGTTGTGTCGTCCTCAAGATGTTTTTCCATCGTCTCTAATCAGATTAAGCAGCTGCTTGGGGTCCCGGGCAGCAGCCCTGGGGAAGCGCTCCAGACCTTGGCCTCCTTGGCCTTAATACTCGCTCGCCACCAGCTGTGTGCTGGCCGTAAGGGGATTGCGCCCGGCTTGGCTCGCCCGCACACATACACCCTGTCTGCAGAGGGCAAACTGCACCACAGGGTCGCTCCCAATTGGTGTAAATACCGAGGGAAAACGAGCACACAGAACAGCCATGGAGATCACACACATGCATGAGTCTGTTCTCTTAGTCCAAGGTAAGACAAGGGACACAGCTGCAGTGACTTAAGCCAACTATTTTCATTTCTGTCGCAAATCCATATATAAGATTAAGTGTGTGTCAAGTGCACAAGCCAAAGAACAAAGGTCTTACATAATTTCATTAGCAGCATGGAAAAACAAACCTGGTAAATCTTTGAATATCATCAAGAGCATCCAAGCAACAACATAAAGGGATTTTCCATAAACACAAGCATTTCACGGTGTCCATTACTGTGTTCTTAACACATATAACCAGAGCTAATTGTTACCAAAATCAGCAGTCATTAAAACTATCACATTATGGGCAGACAACTGACATGTTTAGGGGACAAAACCTTGCTTTCCTCTATGTCACGTCACCTAGGAGGAGTTGCCATCACCGCTGTTTTACTGTTATTCTCTCACGTCTTTCAGCTTTTCTGCAACTGGATTTGCAAAACAGTGGTTACTGTGAAGATGCATGTATTGCCTCATAAATAACTTCTGGCACATACTTTAAGAAATAGGACAACAAAGATGTATGATCTTTACAGGCTATAGTAAGTGCTTGTGGAGAGTTAGTTTTTAAGGTGGAATTTGGATTGAATGTCAGGTACTTTTATTGTGGTGTTCATTACAGTTCTTAAGAGTACTGTATTTTCTTCCCCAAGTCATTATATGATTTGCCTGAGGCAAGGTGTAAGTCTGGTTTGCCTCAAGCTAATATCTCAGATGCTGTGCTCTTTGAGCAGGGTGATTGCTGCATTTTTCCTACAACAAATATTAGCTGTAAAAGATGAAGTAAATAGGGAAAATTCCAGTACCAAGGTCCTATATGGATTGTACTAGTGCTGAAAGCCCAAATCATTTAACATTTATTGCTAGCCCTGCGCTTGCAGCACTGTACTCACTCTTACTCATGTATTAGAAAGGCTGGATAAATAGTAACAGGGTCACTACTCTTTTGTCCACATCACTAATGACGAAGCTTATGATTTTTGCTTGTTTGCTTTCTTAAAGGAATACTTGTATTATACTAGCTAGTCCACTGAAATACAACACTCTATATTCCGGTGGCGCCAGAAATGTATTTCACTTGGAAATTACAATGTTCACTGCAATTGCAAATTATCAGAATCGAGTGTGTTTCATTGTTTCTTCCTCTAATTAATCACAGGATAAGATTGTCAGAAACAGACAAACAAGTGCATCATGTAGACTGAAAGGCCTTCCGAAAGCACAGACTCGTGTCAGAGCATTTCTCAGAATGTTTTGTTAATTCCATCTGTCAAACGAAGATATGGAAACAGAAGTTCTTTTATCTCTTTTATATATTATGGGTCTAATTTGACAGATTTTCTTAACTACATTTCCTACTACTTTCATTGCCAAAGAAAAATTATTTAAAAAAACCCCAAACTAAAACAGAGATAATACCATGTAAGAAGACTCCCTAATATCTTTATGTTTATTTACCACTTTTGACTGATGGAATTTATGCATTTCTAGGCGTGTGAGTACCAGTATTGGAAAACTCATCCTCCTCAGCGTATTTATTCTGTCATAATGGCAGCACTGACTCAGAGACATTTCCACGCCACTCAATCTTCTATATTCAAGTCAACCTACAATCATTCAAGTTTCTTTCACTTTCAAGTCAGGTGCATGTTCCATGTCTCTTTCTAGCATCTGTTTTTAGCAGATGGACTTGGAAATGTGTCCTGAAATTCTTAAAAGATGCTCACTTGACTGAGTTGAAAAGAAATCCCAAATTTGGGACTGCAAAAGCCTTGTTTCTGTATTCCAGTATGAGGGTGTGTGTTATCACATCTTCTCTCACGAATGGAAACATGCTGTCAGCAAGCACGTTACCTGATTTGAACTTCTACATTATACAAAATGAGAAAAAAGTTTGTAAATTAGCCAAGAAAGTCCTCGTACAATGAGTTTTATGTTGTTTGAGTTTGGAAGCACAGCCCTGGAACTCTTATTTGGAAAGATTGAAAAGCAGATCCCTATTACAGCTAGAATATTTTCTCCCCTAATAACAAAGAAAGATCCACTGCATGTTGTTATGTTTTGAATGAGGTCTTCTGTGCAGCAGGGTTTTAATGATCTCGCTGTTGCCAAGCTTTGCTTTCAAAATCCTAGTGGAACATTTATACCAGGCCTATTAGGTAATGCACAACTTCTGGGCACAAATTCACTGTCCTCAGTTCAATGTCCTCATGCTAGCCCTTGCCAATGTCACAGATGTTCATTTTCCATAAATTCCACCAGCCATGTCTGGAAGCCATAGCTTTCGTTGTTTCAGTTCATGTCTGCTTTGTATACATTTGTTATATCTGGTCATTACCCCTTAACAAAAACCGTCCTTTTTGGTTTCACTTCTCTTTAAAATTAAATGAGCCAAATGGAGGAAAGATTGTTCTGTGCTATTGGCTGGTCTTGACTTTTTTTATAAGCATGGAGAACATCTTGAGGATTTAAGATGGGAAATCATTTTGTATCACCCCCAAACATTCAAGAAATGGACATTTTTTTCCAAATCTCAGAAAAGGTAACTTATGCAGATGTTAATTGAGTTAGTGAATCCTTAGGCAAGGGCCTGAAAATGTAATTCTGTGTATGTACTAAGTACATCAGTATCAAACTGATCACATTAATGTTAATACTTCTGAAGTGGTAGCTTGTGTTTTGTCAGGCAGAATGAGGGAGATTTTTAAATTCGTCTTTCCAGTGCTACTTTCCAACAGCATTAATCACCTCATATTTTCTGAAGGTTTTGAAAGTCCTAGTGCCAGAAGGAAAATATCTGACTCCAAGTGAGTTTCATGGAAGTCTTGCCTTGACAAAAGAAATAAATCCAATCAGTGGTTGCAATCTGTGTTGCCTCTCTACCCAGTCCTCAAACAAATGGTTCTAGTGGAGCATCTTGGTCAGGATGGGAACTGGAGGGAAGAGATCTTGAGGTGCATCAGGGCTGCAAGTGCTGCTTCGGGCGCCTGCTGTGATTCCTCTGCCAAGGACTGGACAATTTATCTGGATTTTAGTGGATCCTTTGGTTATCTGTCTTCTATTGCCTTTATTTTGGTATTGCTTAAGAAATAGTCCTAAATTAAAAGGAGATTAATGACCGGGTCTAATTGGTTTTGCTATCCTTAGGGTTGATGGGCCAAATTAATCCCTGGTAGAGCTCCATTAATCTTTATGGATTTACACCCAAGATTAGTTTGTCCCCCAATCCTAATCACTTGCTGTGTGGTCTATGGAAAATCACTTAACTTTGTGTGTGGGTTTTCCATTCCAGCTGGAAATGAGGCGGATAACTCTTAGTTCAGGGAAGATAAAGGAATCCAATTTGTTAGAGCTTGTTACTGTCCTTAAGTGTAAGATTTTTTAAGAAAATGCACATTTGACTAGTGCATGTTAGTTTTGGTTTGGTCTTGTTTTTGACTTTAGTGAAGCTTGGAAAGAAACCTTTTCAGCACGGGATATAGATAGATATATATAAGCCATAAAGGCTTCGTACCTGGAGCTCACAGGTATTTTGTGTATTGGTGGTGTTAGGCCCAAGGTGTCAAACTTCAGGTCTGCAGGAAGTCGCACGGCATATCCAGAGGCAGAATTTGGCCCTTTTCATTTCAGCTTTGTTTAGGCTAATTTCTCCTGCTGTTCCTCGGTGAGAATTGCACGGACGATAGCAGGAATTTTGCTTAAGTAAGGATTACAGGATTAATCCCTCTATCTCCACTCATGTTTATTTTGGCACTCATTTAGACTGGCAATCTCAGGAGCTCCTGAGCTCCCGTTCTCCCCATTCTGCTCACAGATACCCATCTAAATGCGCCTCTTATGGATTAAAGTAGCAATTGCATTTACCAAGAGGCTTCTGTATTTGCACAAAAATGTTCTGGTAATGCCACCAATTAGATAAAACAGTGACTTTACACAGATAATAGAAAAGAATGTGCTGATAAGGATTGCAGCAATTTATTTTTGCTGGGACCAGGGCTAGAGGTGAATAGCAAGTAATCCGTCAGCAAGATGATGAAAAGCACACTTGAGTTTTACAACCCCTTCCATTTAAATAGCCCCAAGCGCTATTACTCAACCAGAAAATATATATGTCAAAATATGTTCTTCTGTATACTTGTGTATTTAATGCATTCGATTTGCTATGTGAGCAAATATACATATAAAAAAGAAGCTGAAGGCTCAGTGGTTGAAGTCTTTTCTAAAATAAAACAATGCAGCAGGATCTAATGATCTTTGCAAAAAGAAAGGAAGCTGCAGTATATTCAGTAAAGAAATAATTACAGGGGTTTGGCTTTTCTTTGATACAGCTTCTTTGAGTGATTTACAAATTACTGTGTAGCTATTTTTCAGATATGTGCTTTATTTTATAGCCAGTGTCGGCTTTTTCCTCTTAATCCTAGATATATAAAAGATTTTCACCTACTTACCGGAATTCCAACAGACATACTAAATATACACTGAAATCATCGTCAATTATTTATTTGAGTTGGCAAGGAAAAGTATTTTTAAAGTTTAATGAAGCCAGCAGTGATACACAATTTCATGTTGCTGAGCAACAATACGGATGGCCAGTAGTTTTAAGGTAAAAAAATACAGTATAATCATGTTGATGCCTTAGGGCTTGGTTGTACCTCCCATAGCAAAGCTCAGGGGAGGAGGATCAAAGGGCCCAGGGAGCTGGTTCCGCTCACTGAATTTCTCATGCTGAAGTAGCAGCTTGTGAATCAGATGGGGCGCTTTGGGCAGCCACCTCCGAGCTCCACAGGTTGCAGGAACCCATGGGAAAAACAAGCATCCACCTGCCTGCCCAGGGCATAAAAGACTGAGGGCCACGAGACAGAAGAAATTGGAGGGAAGCGTTGGGGTGGGTGCAGAAACTAATGAAGAGGCATTTCGTTTAAGTAATTAATTTGGCACGTCTCAGAATTCCAAGATAAAGAGACATTAAGCAAAGTAAAGGCAGATCATAAACCTGATGGAAAGGGAAGCGTTTCCCCATCCATCTGTGGAATTAACGACACCAGGGCACTCCTGGCGTGGAGATGCCGTCAAGCAGCCCCGGCTACAGGAGGCAGATTTCCTGCTTGTTTTCCTAGGGAGCGGCTCCGGCCCCGGCTGCCTGCCTTGTACGTGGGCACAGCCCAGGTCCCTGGCTCCAGGCTCCGAGAGAGGCGGCCCTTGCTCAGAGTCCTGCAGCCCTGGCGCTCTGCAAGTGCCCCCAGCAGGCACACAGCGGCTCCCTGAGCCTGTCCAAGCATTTTCCCTATGGATACAAGCCGATCCAGCAGTGCGGGTCCTGCGGGGGGACAGCACAGGGCTTGACGCCCCATGTGCCCCCTGCCCGCTGCTGCCTCCCCCTGATGCTAGTGGGGTTGAAGACCTGCACCTTTGCAGCTCCTCATTTATTAGCCGTGCTAATAAATACAAATAAACCCGGGGTGCCGGTGGTGACGGGTAACCTGCTGCTATTTGTGCCTGTCTTTGAAAAGCGCACCCCGTCTGCGCCGGCCGGAGCAAAGTTTGGAGCGTTCCCTTTCCTGCACTCTCTGAGTCATGTTCCCATCATTCCTGCACCTCACAATATTTTCCCATTGCCATAGTGACCGCCTGTGCAGGAGGCACCGCCGCGAAACTTCAGGTTTTTGCTGAACCCAACTCGCCCACCACGCTGGCCCTGTGCTCCACTTTGTGTTATATCAGGCAGCCCGCATGAAACAAATAGTGCATTTTATTTTTAGGAGAATTGCAGCTTGCTTCCCACGCAGAGATAATAGTGTCACCTGCAAGAGCTAGAAATCCTCCCTCCAAACATTCCCTACTGCTCTACCCCAAATCTTTTGACTAGATCTCGCTCCACAGGGACACAGACACTCCACGACTGACTTTTCCAGGAGAAATAGCTAAACAAATTCAAATGCGTGGTAAACCACATATTGTGCACATGGAGTTTTTTCCCTCCCTCCTTCCCTGCCCCCACCCTGCTAAGTCAAATTCCTTAAAAGTAGAAAGTCTGGAGCAAATCTGTGTTTCTGGACACCCCCCTCTGTTGGACACGCATACAAATGTCACAGCTTTCTCACGTGCCTGGGCAGAAGGGCAAACCGGAACGCCAAAAATGCGAGGACCTTGTTTTAAACTTTCTT
The DNA here is from genome assembly GCA_003342815.1 of Eudromia elegans. Classification (NCBI taxonomy): domain Eukaryota; kingdom Metazoa; phylum Chordata; class Aves; order Tinamiformes; family Tinamidae; genus Eudromia; species Eudromia elegans. The sequence goes on along the minus strand of PTEX01000006.1, from coordinate 3,555,954 downwards.
AGCTTCTGGACTATCTGAAAGATGACTAAATTATATGCGTTTGAATGTGGCTCTTATACAATGAAAAAGACACGTAGCCCCTATAGAGACTTCTTTTGCTTGCACCACGCGGTACTGGTTCAGAATTGTCCCAACTGGAAGGCTAATGGTGACTCTTAGTGCCTGTGTAGGCGTCTGCACCTTGGTGTAATAGATCTTATGCAGTATCACTCTTCTACAAGGGAAAGGAGAGACAGTTTGTACAGGATGCCCTTACACACAGCATCTCTGGGATTGGGGAGAAAAAGGCATAAGTGACTTCATATATCCCGGAGTGCAGTTTCCATCTTATATAGGCAGTTAATATAAATGCACACAAGCACCTCCTGTCCGTGGCAGTCCTCTACAACACTCAGTCAAATACAGACTGAATTTGGTTTCAAATGATGTTGTCAGTATCGATTATGGATGCCCAGAAGCATCAAGCCTAAAGGACACCCTCCGTTCTGCGGGTATTTGCTTCCCTGCTAAGCAGTGATCAGTTGTTTCTAAGGGAAAGCCAATGTACAGAGTATTTCTACTCCATCAGTGTTATAGGACTGGATCAGAAAGGACAGAAAAGAGCAGAAAACCCAAATAATCTCACACCTCCAGATAGTAGCACCATTTCTGGTATAGTATTAATAAAACTCTTCTCTTCCTCAACTGCTATTGAAGGTGACAGAAATGTTGCCATTAGCTTAAACAGGAGCAGGAACTGATCTCCTGAGAGCAGAAGGAGATGCAGCAGTGGATGGTTATTTTCTGTGTAGATAGGGAGCTTTTAGACCTAGATTCCTGGTTTATGTTATCCAAGCTTTGTAGCAAGGCTGAATCTTGGGGAAAAACTTGAGGCACTTGCCTCCAGGCAGGATCAGCCCCGTCCATGCTTTCTGACAGATACTGTCCTTAAAAGATATTCGGTGGATCTCGCACAGCCACCCCTCACTGCTCCCTGCTTCAAGCCCTCTCTCATCATTGCTGTTTGCTGGTGGACTCTCTGCATGTGGCCCTCGTTTGTGTGGGATGTGGGGTATGAAAGCGGATCCAGCGCTCCAGCTGAGGCTGCACCAGTGCTGGAAGGATTCCTGCATCTAGTTGGGGACTCCACTGCTGCTTATGCATCTCGGGAGGAAGTCTGCTGCTTCCAAACTGCTTAACCTAGTGGACTCAGTGTTCGGTTTGTGGCCTACTGTAACCTCTAGAAGAACTATTTCCTACCCAGCTATTACCCACTTTCCAGGGGATAATTTTGTCTAAATGTAGTCGCTTTTACTGGTCCTTATTACATTTTGTCTTGCTTTTACAGACAGTTCCTTTGAGCTGCCAAGATCTTTTTTTTTCATTTTAATCTGCCTAATGACTAGTGTACTTGCAGTGTTCCCAAGCTGTGACTTGCACATTTACTATTTCCTATTATTTTCTACTCCCTTATTCAGACATTAATGAAAATGATGAATATAATGGGACCAAGGACAAACCATGCAGAGTGTTATTTCATACACCCTTCTTTCCTTTTTCTTTTTTTTTTCTTTTTTCTTTTTTTTTGTTACTCTCTCAATTTAATTACCGAACAGTTTTATACCTGTTCTATAATAGTGTCATAAAGGCTGTGTTTCCCTATTTGCTTATGCAAGTGTCATCACAAGCACAAAAGTCTCAGTATATATGATACCTGTCACCTTTCTGCTATCCACCATGCTCTCTTGTTTCTGTATTCTGTCATGGAAAGAAGTAGATTGGCTTGACAGACTTTGTTCTTACAACTAAAGCTGAATGTTGCCCTCTTCCTGATAGTCTTCTGGAAACTGATGTAGTTTGTTTAAAAAATCTCAGTTTTGTTGCAGTTAAGCAGACTGCTCCATAATTTTCTGTTTCCTTGCTTTTTCTGCCATAGATAGGCACCGTGTTTGACTGTTTCTAATGCTCTGGTCCCCTACACACCTAGTCACACTGAAACAATAACTGGCAGCTCTTTAATTACTTTAGTCTGCCCATTAAATGTCATAGAATGATGTTATCAGGTCTGACTGATTTGAAAAGGAAAAGCAAATCTAAATGCAGTGCAGCTGGGAGAGGAATCAAATTGAGAGAATAATCGAGCTCAACAACACTCATCTATTTGCCAGGTGAATTTTCGGTTGGATCCGTCCCCTACCTGGATCTCTGCGTGGCCCTGTAAACCGCAGGGACAGTGGGAGGCAGGAGGGCAGTGAGGAGCTGGGAATTGCGGGAAGCAGGGAGGGTGTAACTGTGTTCTTCAGCACAGCTGGTGTAGACCAGTGGGCTACCGTGGGTGCTGAAATACAGCTTTAATGTTGGGAAAAGAAATAGTCCTTAATTACTTATACCTGCTTGTCATTCAGAAAAAGAGCTTGTGTTGTAGACAGAGACTCTCTTACTGTCATTCCTCTGTGCTGGGATACGTAAGTCTACGAGCTATCAGGAAAAACATGTAGGGGTGCCAAAAAATTGGGTTTCAGACTTCACGTGCCATGTTTCCTGCTTTCCCATGGAAGGAAATTATCATGAATGAACAACAAGATTTTCTTCATCAGACCAATGGAATCAAGGCTCTCCCCTGCCTGTGTTTTGTGAGCAGGTGGAAGCCAAGGTGGTACCACAGCCCATAGAGCCCAACAGCAAGAGAGAAAAGGGCTTTTTTTCCAGGCATCCTTCAGCAGTCCTGAGCTGCTCAGCACAAATGAGTGTGAACGGGTATTTTGCTCTGCTTCTAGTCTCTAATTGCCTCATTTTCTGCAAGATGACACAGAGCACAGTTGAAAATCATGAGTCATATCCTTTTCCAGGATAAAATATTATTTACTCCTTATTCATGGATGGTCACCAAATGACACTTAAAAAAATGAGGATAGTAAAACATCCTTTTTTATGATCTTATATGGAGTTTTATAGCTAGAGTTTCTTAATGATAGGAGATGAAGGGCATCCACTTCTTTGAAACATTTTTAATAGGTTGTGTAAGCTCAATGGCATCAATGTTGCTATTTGTTTTCCTGCAGGAATGACTACTGAATGAGATAACTGCCAATCTCTTGAAATAGTGATGTCATGAAGGAATCAGGAATATGGATGTGCAAAACTGAGAGAGAGGGAGAGAGGGAGAGAGAGAGAGAGAGAGTTAAGGGGAGAGCGGAAGAGAGAGAAAAAGGGAAAGGGAGAGGGAGAGGGAGGGGAGAGGGAGG
>PTEX01000006.1:3328426-3552527 GCA_003342815.1 Eudromia elegans | reverse complement strand
AAAAAAAAGTTGAGATCTCCTAGGACCTTGGTCAAATTAAGGGTGTCTCTGTTGGGCAGTAACAGTTATCTGGGTTATTTGTAGGTCCTTCTGAGGACAAGGAATCTGTATAGCACTTGTTCTAGCAAATAAATAAAGTGAAGAGTTCACCTGAGGCTGCCAGTGCACTGCAAGTCACAGCTTAGCCCCTGGCCTCCTCTACGCAGCCCTTATAGCCCGGGGGACCTTTCCTTCTGTGAGAAGCAGCAGTTTCAGGGGAAGGAGCAAGCTTGCTCGGGCAAATGAAGGATATACCAGGGCAGCCCAGCCTGGTCAGTCAGCTCATGGAGCAGCCAGCTGCGGCCCCCCTGGAGCCAGGCCCGGCTCCGGGACGCTGTCCTGGAGGGCAGGACGGGCTCGCAGCCTCCCTGGGCAGCCGGCAGCCCCGCCAGGCAGGGCACGCGGCAGGGGTTGTGTCCTTGATGCCCCGTTCAGGCCCTTCCTCTGCCTGGGCAATCTATGGCACACAAATGGCACACAATACATGTTTTTCTTTTGAGATCCGTTCTTTTCTTCAGTCCAGCATTCATCCTGCTGGAAAAGGAGCAAGGAGGGGTTATCGGGCATCAAAAAATGGAAAATAACTTTTCTTCCAGCCCTCTTTTTCTTTTTGAGTTTTGACTGTGCTCACAACAAGGCCCTTTCAGCTCCTCTCTGTCTCCGCTTCTGCAGCCCTGTTTCCCTCCCACTTCCCCTTTGAAAGCCTGAGCGAGAAATACCAGGTGCTGAAATCCTTAAGAACCGGTGGAGGCCTCGGTGCGCGGAACAAGTGAGTGATTGTTCGTGCTGCCTTGGCCAGGCTGAGGAGCCAGGACGGCTTCTCGGGGCGGCGTTCAGTGCCTGTCATTATAGCCCTTTTCCCTTTTCCCCCCGTGCGGCACTGGTGAATGGCATCCCGAAGGCAGGAATGCCACGCATGGCTTCCCGAGACGGATTAGCAATCCCAGTGCTTGCGCCAGCCGGCAGAGGTGCTTTCGGAGCAGCCGCCTCTGCTCCCCACAGGCAAAGGCTTTAGTGCTGGGGGGACCCGGTGCTGCCATCCCAACGCCCCTGTCTGCCCCCTCCCCGGGCACGCAGCGGCGGCTCCTTGGCTTGCAGCACGTGTTCGGTTGCTCCTTGTGGAATGAAGAAAAGAAGGAAGGAAGGAAGGAAGGAAGGAAGGAAGGAAGGAAGGAAGGAAGGAAGGAAGGAAGGAAGGAAGGAAGGAAGGAAGGAAGGAAGGANAGGAAGGAAGGAAGGAAGGAAGGAAGGAAGGAAGGAAGGAAGGAAGGAAGGAAGGAAGGAAGGAAGGAAGGAAGGAAGGAAGGAAGGAAGGAAGGGAAAAATATATCTAGCATTGAATTGCTTTGATTGCATTGCAGACCTTGGTGTGATCTCTGAGACCAAGTTAGAAAAAAGCTGCTTCTGACCCAAGCTCTGCTCCAAAGTAAATAAAATTGCTTAATTCAAAACAAAGCTATGGTTACCCACACAAACAAAAGATACAGCCTTTAGCTGGAAATCTGTGTTAAAGTGATGCTGAAATGTGTAGGAAAGGCCTGTTCCCCACTGCTTTGTTCTCAAGGCAGCCAAGTTGGGATTAGCTGCTGATTTAACTGCTTTTGTCCATCCCCAGGTTGTTTCCAGGGATCTTGACCGGGGAAAACAGAAATGGGCCGAGGCGGCAGAAGCCCTGCAAAGATGTGAGGTTTCCATGTAGGTGGTCTCAGGCCCTGGCAGATATCAAAGGAATTTGCAAGGGGAGTGGGCTGAATTCCCTGCTCTTTCCTTGGAGGCCATCCCTCACACCGCCCTCTTTGCTCCGCCAGCTCGGGAAAAGCTCATGGAAACGCAGTGCCTTTGGACCAGTGGCTTTTCCTTGGAAATAGCCAGTGGAAATAGCCCACATGGCACAAGTGAAAATTGGCTTTCTTTATCCCCCTGCCTCTTTTTTACCATTGCAAAGGATACTGGAGATGGATAAGCAAAGCAGTATTAGGAAGGGTAGTAATTGGGCACATGTGTTGGCCAGATTTAAGATCACGGGTTAATTCTCCATAGATACTTTCTGATGATTTGTTTGGTAGCATGCATTCATTTTCCCAATAAACCTCTCCCGGAAGGTAAGCACAACATTTAAAATCATAAATTCTTTTTTTTTCTCAGTTACCACTTTCAACATTTGCCCTAGCTGATTTTCAGGAGGGCCAAAGGAACTCTACAATGTCAGATCTGGGCAAAATTCCAGTAATGTAAATGATCAATATTAGCACTTAAGGGAAATACAGAAAAGGACATAAATGAGATTGGCTGGCCTCCTGTGAAGTTAATATATCACAGCTATGTGGTGTTTCATCTTTTACATACCTTTTTATGTGTACTTTATTATTTACATGGCTGTCAAGTAATTTTCCTAGTAGGTACCAGTTCCCTTGAGAAGCCCTTAACGGTGCTGGATCTTGAAAAGAGTGAAACAGTGACCCGGGAAGGTGGGAAATTATGAATATCAGGTCTTACAAGTTTCTGCTTAAAAGGTTTCTGCGTCTTGGTTTTACACCTTCTTGTAAATTGCTACGGTCAAATTAAGATTCTCGTTCTGAAAAGGGAACAGAATGACACTTTTAGTACCACCCGTGTTAGAAAGGCAATTTGGGGTACACTTTAACTGATTAACTTAGTATGCCACTATTTAAATATCTACCATTTAAAAACAATGTATCTACGCCGTCATTTGCACTCATCCTATTCTTCCACAATATCATTCGGAAGGCACTGATTTATATCATTAGGGCTTGCATAAACCAGACATGAAACAGTGACAAAATATGATATAACTATGAATAAAATAGGCCTCTGAAATATTTATTGTGATAATAAATTCTTTAGAATCATAACAGACAAATAAATTAAGAACCCTTCAGAGTGATCTCACTGTGCAGGAGGTGAGCGCAGGTGCCAGGAGCCACAAACCCCCTCCCTGTCATGCACTCACTGAACTGGGGCTCCTCGAGGTTGGAGTGGGCGCAGGAAAGCTCCTTTTCCTGGGATGCAGGGCTGAGAATTCCCCACGGGAAGTGTCCCTATGTTAGAATGGGCCTGGCAGCCCCTTTGGCTCCTGTACTCCGGCTGGTGGAACGGGAAGGGCTGAGCCTGTGCCAAAACCATTTAGTAAAAGGCAGGGAAGTGAATCTCACTCCAGGTGGGAATGTGGTCCATGACGGAGCTCCACAGAGCACGAGCAGGGCTGGAGCCATCAGATGCAGAGCTGCAGAGCTGAGCTGGAAACCGCTTCAGGAGTAATTCTGTTGAGCCAACAGAACATCTCACGGGATGCCACCCATCCCTGCATCTCCTCACACCTACTTCTAACAGTTACTAAGGTGTCAGAAACTGTTTCTGTTCCCATCGGCACAGATTGCATGGAAAAGCAGTTGCTTTCCTGTGTATTTTTAGTGTAAATTGCCTCTCCTCAGGCTAGTGACATAATGTTATATCTTTGGACATCACGAGTCTGCAGTTGGCTGGTAGACATGTTGAAGTGTACAGAACCTAACTTGCTACAAAGCCTTACAAAAACAAAAGTAATTCTAGTGCAAATACTATGCTTGAAAGCATTTCATAATAAACAGGATAAATAATACCCTCAGTGTCTGTGGGCAGGACAGTCTCATGGCTAGCATGCTCAGCTGGCACTTACTCTGTTTTGATGGTCACTGACTTCCACCCTCTTCTTACACTTCTTCTGGCTGGGTCATTGTATTCATCTTATTTTCCATATATGTAAAATAAAGACACTGTTTAGTTCAAAAGGGTGATGCAAGTGTGAAAGCACTGCTGATTGCTGAGGTCTCTCCCATCTTGGAAGAGAAGGAGTCACAGACATGCACAGCAATACCCTTTTCATCTTCAAAGTATTCTTTCTGTGTTTACAAATTAAATAATCCTCAAAGCAATAGATATAAATGTATATTTTTTTCTGTACAGTGTGATTAAGACTACTCTTAATAATTATAGAGAAAACCACACAGTTCCAAATTGTCCTTTGAAACAACCTGATGTATACAGGCATAATGTAGCGTATTTTCATTTGGATTGTAAAACATGCCTAGCTTTGATGGTTTCATCACACATTTGTTATATTGTATTTTTAATGTGCTCAGGCTGCGCCTGTGTAATGGTGATTCTCCCCTCCTCTCCCCTCTTTCCCACATGTGTGAAGTGAGCTTTGTAGTGACATTCATGAAGGCCCCTGCTGGGCCGCGAACACTGGAGTCCTGCTATTTAGGAGGAACTATTATTCCAGCAGCTGAAGTGTTTTCATAAAGGAGACGAGGAGCCCAGGCCCTTTTTTTCATTCCTGCGGGATAATAGGGAAGGAAATCCTTACGGGAGCCTGCGCCGCACCTTGACGGAGAGCCCCGCTCTCATTCCTAGAGGGAGTCTGCTGGTGAGCACAGACCTCTTTTGAAGAAGGAGGGCAATTTATTCACCCCGTGAAATTCTCTTAAACTAACAAACCCTCTGTACTTTCTGCTGCTTATTCAAGAGAAAGAGGACATGCAAAGGAGGGAAAAAAAAGAAAGGAAAAGCAGGTCTCTAAACTAGGATTTAAGCAGCTGCTAGGCAGCTAAATCCAAGACATAGCTCAGGTGCACCATGGCTAAATGCCTGTATGGACCCCAAAGTGTTTCAAACTCACCCACTCCATCCAGGATGGATGGGGAGCGTCATGGCCAGCTCACCTGGGCACGGCCCTCGCCTTCCCAGAACTATTCAGGGAGAACGTTATGCTTGGGGTTGTAGTTTGGGGTCAGGCACCAGGAGGGCAAATACTGCTGAGCACTTCAGCTTTTTTTGGATGCAACCTATGATCCACAAAGGAAAAACAGAACTCGGATGAATGTGCCATTTAAAACCTGCCAGGCTTAGGCAGAGATTGACTGCGACATTAAGTGAGATTATAAACACTGAGATGGACACTTTCCTCTTAAATTGAAGCTGCAAGTCTACAGAGCTGAATTTAGCCCCTTTAATCACGTTGCAGCAAATGTGATCTATCAAATGATCTCTAAAAAGCCTGAGGGGCTTTTCAAAAGTTAGTCGCAGTAAAATAGATGCTATAATTATAATTGTTGATGAATCTGAGTGAAACCAGCACTTGCAGATGGTGCTAGATGCTTTGCATGGTGGAGTTTGCTCTACTTAAAAACAGGCTCGGCGTGAGCGGCTGCAGTGCCGGCTTTGCCGGTTTGTTTGGTGGCCGAGCTGGGAGGAACCTCCAGCCGCTGTGGCCAGCAGAGCATCTGCTTCCTCTCAGCTCCACAAAGAGGATCCAGTAAACCCTAACTGCACCGGTACTTCGCTTTGCCCCCACAAAACCCGTGCCAATGCGGCTCTCAAGCGATAGCAAGGGCTGTCATCTTCTGTAAAGGAGCTCCCTAGAGCAACAGCATCTTGTCCAGACCAAGGAGCCACTCAGTGCTTGAGTATCAAGGGCAGAGTGCCGTGGCACTAAATGGTGAAAACAGCCAGGTGTTGGTCGATGATAGTGGTGACTGAATGACCCTGAGGAGTCACTCTTCAAAAGCCCTTCTCTACCCACCAGTGTGCTTGGGTTGGGCTACTCCCCTCAGCATGATTGCTAATCACAGAGGCATGAAATGTATATTTGTTTTCCACTACTTCACTGGGGTTTAAAAGGATGCTAGAACTTACCTTCTTGTTGCTTCATGTTGACATTGTGACTGGGTCAACTCCTCATCTTCATCTCAGAGGGTACTTCAGCTGTAATATCATATTATAATAACATACAATTCCGCACAGTTGAGAGTTATGAGCTGTGGGAGTTCTGATGTGAAACCACAGTTTCCATAATGCCATAGTCTTGGCATTTATCAGCAATGTAAAAAAAGAAAAAAGGGAAAAAAGAAGGAACAGGAATATATCAAATATTAAAATTCTATGAATACAGCATATAAGTGGGGAAGGAAAGCAAATTTTCTTCATCTTAAAATTGGAGCATTACATCCTGAAAATCCTGCCAGAGATGTCTAAAGGCTCTTTTGTTCTCACTTGCCAAAAAGTTATTTGTATCACAGTATTCAAAACAAACAAAACTTAAATCGCTAGTTAAAAAATACAGCTTCCAAAAATCTAACACTCACAACAATACAACAATAAGCACGCACAAATGTACAATAAATCCCCTCCAAATACATCAATCCCAGGATACTCATCAGAATGATACACTCTCTTTGATGCAATGTCACATTTTCCATGCGCTGGCTCGGATCTGTACGAATGATTAAAGCAATAGTTTATCGAAAAATGGCCTATAAAAAGAAATAGTCTCTTTGTTTAGCTGCACCACCAGAATTCCCACAGATGCATTAGTGAATCTTTCAGATCTGTTGTTCCATTGTTCCCACAGTGGATATAATTTCTTTTTCATTTTGTGGTTTCCAGTGCAGTTTAGTGTAATAGGATTGTAACAGGTCTAGGAATCATTGCAATTAAATTATGATCCTGTTTTCCTTTTCTAACCCTTGCCCTCAGAATATAATGGCCTCATAGCAGCAACCAGAGACTCGAACTGATACCATTTAATGTCACCCCATCGAGCTGATTTGCAGAGAGGAGAGCTGGTAGGGCCCATTGAGATAACACCTTCACCACAAATTTCACTGGGTAATCGATCTTTAGGTTTAGGTAATCTTCCTTCCTTTAACTATGCAGTGCTCATATTAGGTCGATATTTGATTTTCTAAGCGGCTTTTCATTTCCTCTGTTTCCCCTTTTTGTCCTTTCTTTTGCTTTCCAAGGCACTGCAAAACCCACAGCGTCTGTACCTCTCTTACCATCACGGGACTGGGGCTTTGCTGTAGATTTTCTCGTTAACAATGTGGTTTTTTTCCTACAGAAATATAAATTTTGGATATCCTGTTTCATTTAATCTATATACTATTGGAATCACTACAGACATATATAGAAACTCTTTTAGCACTCAAATCGCATTTCACAGCAAAGTTTCACAAAATTATTTTCCAAAATTTGGACATGTTAAGGAGATATAGAGTAAGCTAACATTGACAGCTTATGGAGACCCTACCAGAGATGTCAAAGCTGTCTCCAGTTAATGCAGAATTATCACATTAGCACACTTCTCCAGCTCAGAAAGAGTAACATAACCATGACAATAATGTTTTAAAATGAAGGATATTCTTAATTTGTATTAAAACTAAGCGGTGCTTTTGTAGCATTGTAGCATGTCTGCCAAAGTTCCCGTGTGTGCTTGTGTCTGTTTATACTTTTTAAAACCAATACCATACTTTGGAAGAGTTTGATGGATTATGCTTGAAAAGGCCATGAGAAAACCTAGGGGATCTGTGTGAATTGGTAAAGAGCAGAAAGAATCAGGACTCATCCAAAACATTAAGAGAGCCAGTTGTCTTTAGCATTTTTAAAGCTGTTTTCCTTTCTAAGCTTGTGGCTGTTGTTTTATAATTAAACTGCTGCCAATCTTCTTCCTCCTGTAGCCTGCAGCTCTACCGGGCAGCTCTTTCCATCACGTAGCTGTTTAGTACCAGGCTGGGTAGGTGCCTGAGTTGCAGATGTCTTCAGCTCTCCCACTCCTGGCCCTGGCAGTTCAGGAGGGAACAGTTTTCACCCTGTTAGAACAGAACCGGTAGCTCGGCTTGATTTTGTAGTGTGTTTTTGTGCCTTTGTTGGAGCGGCTGGAGGGAAGATCCGCATGCCTGGCGCACGTGCTGGGCACCATGCAGACCCACTTTGGGAAATGCACCGAGTATTTCAGCAGGAAGGGCCCTAAAGCCAGGCCACACGTTGATTTTATTCCACTTCTAGAGGAGCTTGGAAGAAACGCGGGTTTTGGTCATGGCACACTGCAGCATCTCACGCAGAAATTGAGACCAAGGAGATATAATGTAAATTCACAATATTGCTGCCCGCTGTTTTGGTGCTGGTACCCTGATATCACCATGAGCAGAAGCTGTGTAGAGACTTAGATAATAATAATAAATTAAAACAGCTCAAATCCTTGTAGCATCGCACACCGGGACAGCGTACAGATGGCAGCAGCCTGCAAACTAAACAATTACAACGCTGTAGGATTGTCATAACAGATTAAGGGCGGTGTCATTGCTTTTCAGTCACTGTGGCAGAATGTCAGTCACGGCGTGACCCCAAGAGCCGCGCGCGGCACCCAGGATGCTGCCCCGGGGGATGCAGGAGCCGCGTCGCCGCGGGCTCCGGGACACGCGCACGGGTGGCAGCCTGTGGCCGAACCTGGGGAGCGCGGGTCGCCGTCCCTGCGCGCGGGGGCGTTGCAGGTTGTTCGGGCAGGGCGGGAAGGGCGGCGCGGCCGCGGGCCCCGTCCCGTCCCGTCCGGGCGGAGGCGCCGCAGGGACGGGCCGCCGCTCTAGCCACGCCCCCCGCCCTAAGCCCCGCCCATAGACCTCAGCCCCCGCCCCCCAAAGCCCCGCCCCAATCAAGTCGTGATCCGCCTGCAAGCTCCGCCTCCATACTGCGAGCCCCGCCCCCTGTCCCCGCCCCAGCGGCGCGGCGCAGCGGGCGGGTCGCCATGGCAACCAGGGAGTGAGGCCGGCGCAGGCCCCGCCGCCGCCTCGCTCAGTGTGCGGCAGCGCGGGCGCCGGGCGGGCCGCGGCGCGGGGCGCCATGGAGGACGGATTCTCCAGCTACAGCAGCCTCTACGACACCTCCTCGCTGCTGCACTTCTGCAACGGTAAGGCCGCCGCCCGGCCCCGCGGCGCGCCGCCTCCCCCGCGCGCCCGGCCGGCCCCCGCGGCGCCGGCAGCACCGGCCGCGCCGGCCGCCGTGGCCGCGGGAGCTGCTGCTGCGCCAGCGTCGCGGCGCTGTCTGCGTGTGTAAATGCATATATATGTGTGTGTGAAGTATGTGTGTGTGTAGATATGTGTGTGTATTTAATATATGCATTTTTATGTGTGTATATTTTTATCTATACACACACACACGCGTATATACGCACGCAGACCCGTGTCCGTGTATACGTGAGTGCATGTGCATCTCCCTCGAATGAGGATCCGCCACCGCAAGCAGCGCCGTCCTGCTGCTCGGGTGACACCTCCCTCCCGCTCTCGCTCCATACATCACACACGTAGATACCTATGGATATAGGATGCGGTGGAGGGTCTCAGCTCGCCGTGGTAGCCCCAGCGCCGCCACCCATATCCTGCCCTTGGGACATGGCCAGGCAGGTGTCCTCAGCTCCCAGCAAGGTCTCCATCCCCACCAAGGGCATTTGCAGGTTAAAATCCCGTTGGATTGGAGGCAGCTGATCCGTATACTCACTGCTTTTTTTTTTTTTTTTTTCCCTTTAAATTAGGGATTATTTGGATTGTGGTGTTGGCTGTATTGCCCTGTAAGAGGCAGGCTGCTTGGCAATGGCCTTATGGAAAAACGAGGAAGAAGGAAGTGAGGAATTGTCAGCATCGGCGTAGGAAGCGTTTGCAAGCTTGGCGTGCAGGGGGTTTAGGATGATTTAGCTGGCTGGTGTTTGCTGGTATTTCAGGGAGGAAAGGCATCTGGTATCCTAAAAATACCGAGTTTTCTGAGGCCAACTTCAAATTCAAAATAAGATATTTTGAGATTTTGCTTTTAGTAGCAAAATTGTGAGCGTTTGTCAGCTCATGTTCTGTCAAAATTCATTTGCAGTCCTCTCATTCCTCTGGGTTTTAGTGGAGGTCTGGCTTTCCACTGCTCTCTGAACAGCTGGAGACAGGTTAATATTAAATTGCTTTATGACAGCAACTGCGTCGGCTGCCTCTTCTCTTGGAAAGCAGCAAAGATGATAAATTTTACATGATTTTCTTTGTGGTGTGGATTATGGTTAGCAGCGTATTCTAATACAGCTGGACCTCGGGCTTATGGGAGTGATTTCCTGAGAGGCGAGGAGCTCTGTGCTCGAGCCAGGCATTGGGCTGTGATGCAGCAACCCCACAGCTCTCGGGAGAAGAAAACTGTGACTCTGCATGGGGCTTGGATGCAAAGGCCAGGCCTCTGCTTTGCCAAAGCCTAGCAAATATTTTATTTTCATTTTAAAAAGGGAACAGGTAGCAATTTGTTTCGGAACTTGCAGTCTGATCAGTCCTTAAGCAAGCTGCATCTCGTACTAAAATCTCCAGCTTTTGCAGTATTCATGGTAATAGGGTTGTGTGGGAACAGGAGAAGTACCAGCACTCCGAGTAGTTTGAATAAACAGAGTGTGTTATATCTGAGAACTGTCACTTGGGTTCATTTTATACCCCTGACCACAGTATTATGCCTGAAGTACAGCATGAATACGTACTACATTTTACATAGGTTTTGAAATCTTAGTTAATCCTTAAGTATTATGTTCTCAAATGTAGCACTGAAGAGATCACTTGACTCATTGATTCATGTAATCGTAGATAGTAAGCTCAAGAAAATGTTGCAAACTTGTACTCCTCTATGTTTATGAAAGAGTCTTGTTTGACTCTTCCCTTTTGAGAGTTAGCTTTCAGTGAGACTAAATTGTATTATGAGATGAGTAAGAGCCGGATAACTAGGCCTTTGAATGCTGCCTGGAGGAGATCAGATATCTCATACAGACACACATGACCCATGAGGAAAAAAGTGCAGATGGGGGGGATGACAGCGAGAGTTTGGAAGTGAGAAGAAAATTGCTTTGCAGGGAGGTGGAAACCTTTTGGTGTTTTAATGTGTAGTATGAAAGATGGTAGTATGAGTAGGGTAGGCACAGAGAAAGCAAAGGATTGTGATCTGAAGCGAAATGGGACTCCAGTTTGCTTATTTTTATATAGCTTGGATGGGTAAATTGGAATATAGAGGTGACTGGTAAGCCCTTGAAGGGATCACCTGCCTATGGAGGGAGATTTTCGGTACCAAAGAGAGGAGAAGGGGTTAACTTTAGGATTACACATGGGAACCTAATGGAATCTTTCTTAACTGCCCAGGACTGAAGAGACAATAAAGAGAATGTCTGTGTGCCTGAGATGAGTGTGACGCCCATGAGGATGGGAGCAGGTGACCTGCACATGTAGCACTGCGCAGGCCCAGGCAGCAGGACCCTGTTGCCTATGCACAGGGGCTGCAGTGGCTTCTCCTGCTGCCCTGGCCCTTCTCCTTATGCAGGACAGGTGGGAGAGGAGGCTGGAAGGAACCGAGAGGGGCGGAGCAGGAGTGTGGGGCAAATTTACCCCAAGCCTCTCTAGAAAGGACCCCGAATTCAACAAGGGAATTAGAGTCTCTTTTTTTCAAGTGTTTCTTTACTCATTTACACACAGATGTAGTCTGCATCATCTCCCAGTAACAGGCTTTTGTGGCTTATAATGCATAAAAACATGATAAATAGTGAAAGAAGGGAGAGAAGAAAGAGGTGAGGAAAACAGGTTCATTCCGAGTTGTATGTCTAAAAATCTGGGACAGGTATTTAGCACATCTAGTTCAAAGACACCTACTTTCTTCCTCTAAAATACAACTGTACTTCACAGAACATTAGGAGAAGGTTGACGTTTGAGAACCACTGTGTTAATGAATGCAAGTGTCAGTCAGAGATAGCATCAAAGCAAGAAATACAAACTTGCATAGTGAATTTGGGTGAGTTAGTTACTTCACTCTCATTGCTTTAGTCTACTTGCTTGCAAGTCCAGAGGAAAGAGTACATTGTAAAGGAGGTTATTGCAATAGTCTGAAATCTCCTTTGGGATTTTGCGAGGGCAATCTCTTTAGGTGCCCGAAGTATCTTGTTGGCTGGCGCACCTGTAACCTTCTGTTTCTGTGTTTTTTCCCCCCTTGTTTTTATCAGCCACTACAATAACTCCTATAATGCAAGTCTTTTGCTGTTTCTTAAGTTACATGTCAAAAGAATCAGTAGAGAACATTGCTGGGTTTAGTCTGCTTGTTGAAAAGTAGGGTGGGGATAATATTAATCAGGTCTCACTGCAGTTACCTGGTATCCCTGGTATTAACGTAAATTTTATATAATTCTGAAAGAAAACCATTACATTTATCTACAATTTACCTCTATTTTAGTAATCAGTTCTCTAAACTGAAAGTCAAAGTGATAGAATGCTAATAAAGTAATAGGGCATCCAGGTTTTTAACAGCTTCTGGATCAATAGAGAACCAGCCTGAGTGAGAAACTATAGAACAAGGCACAGACTGGGTTTGGAAAGCCATGCAAAAAAACAAACAAACAAACAAAAAAAGGCATGCTCTGGGTCACACATTGGTTTGGGTCAGTTGATTTCCAGTTCAAATGCCTTTGCTTCTGTAAGCAACTACCTTTACTGAAAGTAAACTGAATGTATGTGCACTTTCTCCCCGAGACACCTACGAGCGAAGTGCTGCCTTATTAGCAGGGAAGCAAACTCCAGGAACATGGAACACCTCAATGGGCAGTGCTATTCTGGCAGGTTTCTCCTCTTTCACACTTGACTCTCACTCCTCCTCTCCTCAACTTCTGAAAACGTATCCAGTTACTCTTCTCCTACAACCGGCCCCAAATTGTACCATGGAGGATGGATTAGGGCACCCGCAGTGGTAGACTGAGCCTTTTCATTTTCAGGTCACTAGTTCAACTCTGTCAAGGGTTAGAAGAGAGTGCCATTCATCTTCCTAGGCAATCACTTCCTAGGCATAATGCAAAATGAAGTTGGATTTAGTTTGTTCTCACTGGGCAAATTAATACTCTACATGGAAAAAGGAGGAGAGAATAAAAAAAGAGAGTTGCAAACATTTTAACAGCATTGTTCATGATTATTGTTTTTTATCTTAACAGCATAAAACAAGTAAGACAAACACACCAGATCCTAGCAGCATCTTTTGACCCCATGTGAAGAAACTTGCATGAAGGTTCTGTCTGGTTGGTAGAGCCAGCAGAAGATTTTCATAGCCAGGGATATAGAGAGACTGGTTTTTTTCCTTTCACCAGGATTTCTTCTGTCTTCTACCTAAACGTGAAGCTGGCCCAGGTTCTACATTAAATGTCCATTTCTCACAATTTTGAAGCTGTGTAGAATATGATGACTTTTTATCAAATAGCCCTTGCTTCTACTCCATGTAAAAGGTTCTTTCTAGAATTCCCAAGTTCCTTCATAACTCCTTTAGTTACAAGAAGAATGGTTTATAAATAAAAGTGATATCTGTGAGTTTCCAGATCTTGCACAGTTTTCCTCTGTCATGGAAAAAGGGGGAGGAGTGACATGTAGAAACACAATTTTTTGTTTGTATAGTAACTGAGTGCAGAATAAATCAGTTCATTATAGAATAAAAATAACTTACTATAATGGGCACTTTCACAATATATATTGTTAGACTCATTAAAGCTCAAACTATTAATTATAATGAGGCACTATATAAGTTAGCTGGTTCCAAGTCATGAATTATTATAGCTCATTTAGTCTTGGATAGTGTTAATTGTAGTTGTTGGGATTTTGCTGTTTGGCTTGTTTTCTTAACTAAACTTTTAAAAACAAATACAAAGACTTCAGCGTTAGTCAAGCCTCAGTAGAGAATTTGTGTCAGTGTTAGTAGTATGGTAAGAAACTACAAGTATCAAGTATTTTATCATGAATAAAACAACATATAGAATTGTAAATTAAAGCATTGAGCTCTCAGCAGAAAAACATGCTTTATCTGATCTTCAAGTAATTTTTAAAAATTTAATAATACTTTATAGGGCTGATAAAACTTTTTTTTAAAAAAAGTTCTAATCAGAAATACCAAAATTCAGTTTCTTTTGTTGGAGCTTAAACCACACACAAACAATTCGAACCAGGATAAAATTATAATAAATTATTAACAAGTATCTGCTATGCCATTCGGTGTCCTACATTACAGTAGGTTTTATCCAGACTTTCCTTCTGTTTCCCTTTTCCTCAGACATTCAAGCTGCTGTTTTTCAAGTTGATGCTGTAGTTTTGTCAAGAGAAATGTTGCCAAACTGTAATGGAGATCTTGTCTTTTGGTCATTAAAATCTTATGGAAGATGTGAGAGAATAAGTACAAAGGTAGCTTGAAATGCAGTATTATCTCTTTGTTTTTTAGGGAGCTATGTAGTGTTTGCAGATCATACTAACTGGGTGACCATAAGGCACCGTGCAAGCTTGGAGGGAACTTTAGATGATGCTGTTCATCTTCTGTGAAACAAAATTTAAAATGCTTGTCCATTACATAATTAAAATGTGGAAGCAGCTCCCTGAGGATTTTTAGGGAGATGGGGTGGGGATAATGATATGTTAACATGATTTCACTAAATCAATTCTTTGGGAAGTAATTAAGTGAGATTGCCCACACTCCATTGCTTCTAAAGAGGAAAATCTGACATGGTCTGTCATTTTCTGGTCTTGCCTTGAAACGACTGGTTGTTGAATAAGTGTACTATTCTGGGTCAAAAGTCAGCCTCTGATAGTATTATGGACACTGTAGACTATGGACACCAATTGTTTACTTGAATTTTAAATCCTAAGCAAGCACCTCATAATGATAAAGCGTTTACATTTATTAATAACATAGGCATTATCTTTAATTGTAAACTTATGTTGGGCTCTTGGAAACAGGAGAAAAGAAATATTTTGTATTTTCAGATGTAACTTTTATAATCTGTTGCAGGTCAATGTATGAAACACTTCAACTTGCTTGTAAGGACTCCTGAACTAAACTTTAGATTTTGAGATTTCTGTGGTACAGAATACATGAGCACATTTTAACATGTAAATAGGAAAGATGGAGACACAGTCATTGTTTCAGTCTAGTAAAAGCATTTTTTCATGATAACTTTGTAAGAATCTTAAATTTCAAGGAAACGATGTTTTCATTCATTTTCTCTTTTTTTTAAGAGTGGAAACGTTAAAAATGGTGAAAACCACAAAACAAACAGAAACAGCTTTTGGGACTCCCGTACATAGCTCTTGCAGGCAGGCCTAGGCTGCCTGGCTTCTTCATCTTCTGAAACCTGCAAAAGATGCAGGCACACAATCGATTTCGTGTTTACCCTGTGTTTACTAAACACCAGCGTTGCCTCCTGCCCTGTCCAGCATGTCTCAAACGACGTTACACACACATACAGACTTGGAGAGATGCCTGGAAAGCATCCTCCCAATTCCCAAATTTTCGTGCTGCTCTAAAGGGCTGGCATGGCCCAGCAGAGGGGCCCTCCCTCCCGCTGGCCTGCAGTCCCGCTTGTGCTTCGAGGCCTATGTGTTGTGGTCCTTTCAGGGGTGTGCAGAGTCCTACAGCCCGGCAGTGCTCAGCGAGCAGGCCCAGGGCAAGGAGCGAGCACCATGGGTGGTCTGGGGACATTCCTCCTGCCACGGGGGCCAAAGGGTCTTTATCTAACCTGATAATGACCTTATGGGCACGAGTGCCTCTGGAGACTTGGGATAATCTTCAGCAGAGTCAGTGTCTCCATTTCAGTGTAAAAGAAGTGCTGTTAAAGAAATGCTCTATATCTTCCCAAATATAGGCCAAAGGAGTAGGTCAGAAGCAGCTTGAACTACTCGGCTCAATTAATCTGAAAAATCAGGCCTTTAAGCCTTTTTCTTTTTTTTTTTTTTTTTTTTTAGCTGGATTTTAGCATTGAATTTAGGGAGCCCACATCCATGAATTATTCAAGGTATATGTATAAAACATGAATTAAAATAACTTACACAGAGTGTACCAGACTAAAACACTTCCTGATCTGATATGGGTTAGGTAAGAACCAAAATCCTGAGCTGTACAGAGGACAGGAGCTTGGCGTTAGACTTGGTACTGAAAATGCAGAGGGCCACATCTAACTGAGGCTTAAAACCCCTTGGATCCTTACCAATATTGTCTCTCCTGGTGACAATGCTGCCCAGTGTGATTTAGGTAGCTCTGCACTGCGCCAGGTGTGCGGGGAGGTGACAGTGGAATTTGGGCTTCCTCAACCCCCCAGCCCTTTTATAGCCAGGCAGCTCGTATGCGTCATCACTTTCGGGGTTGTATTTCAGTTTGGAAATAAGTTATTTCCTCCCTTTTCAGATAATTTAATATACTAATTAAAGATCTTTTGTGACAAAAGATTATATTATTTTTAAGTTAAGTGTTTACACGTTTTGCAAGGCCAGAGGGCTTTCTCTACTAAGAGATGAGGTAAGAGCTATTTTTAACATTTAGATGTTTTCTGTGTGTTAGAGCAAACAGATTCAGTCAGCAGCCCTTGCAGATAAGACTTTCCTTGAAGGGTGTCTTGCAGGATCCACAGCCTGAGGGCAGGATAGTTTAAAGGAGTTAAAAGACACTAATTAGTAAGATTAGCAGGACCTGCTTTTAGCTGCTGTATTTTAGGCACTATTTCTGCAGTAGCAAGACATGTAGGGCATTAGGGATGTGCCTGTAGAGCAAAGCAGTTGTTGATGAGCTTCCCTACCCGCTGGCACTTCCCAAACTGCACAAATCAGAGCGGGGTAGGTGGGGACGGCTCATTCAAAAGCACCTTCCTCATCCCAAATCGAGCGCTAAGGCAGCTGGAGCCAGGAGCTGCCAAGGCTGGTGGCCGGTGGGGCGCTGCATGGTGGCTCTGGCTGGGGCGGCTGGTGGCATTTCCTCCTTTGCAAAGTGCTGTCTCCTCGGCTCTGATCCCTCGCTGCAGCTCTTGCTTTAAGGTTTGGGATGAAGAAATAGGTTCTGGCAGCCTGGCTGGTCCCCAAAAGCTGCATGTGCCTCATTCCCTTCTGCACTTTTCTTGAACGCAGAACGTGACTTCTCTCGGTGATGAACAAGTCGGTGCAGGACTCAGTTTTGCAAGTCCAAAGATTTATTGGCAGCTGCTTTTCAAATAGCACACTGTGCATTCAGATCTTGTTCAGAAGGGAGAAATTAAAATATCTAAACTTTCTTTTCTTTTTGTGCACAAAGTAATGAATTGGGTAAAATTAGAACCAAGACTTGAAATTTGTAAGGGTTGTGCTTTACTGAAAGGTCTAGACTCGGTCCTTTAAAGGGAGATAGTATTGAGTGTAGGAGTCTCTCAGCCCACAAAAAAATATTGTTTGACCCAATCGATGGTTGTTTCTGCCTCTGTTTTTTAAAGCTGGATAAATGAGAAGATCCACATGTTCATTTTGTTCTTGGAACATGATTGAGTACTGAGTATTGGGATTTGCTTAGTTTTTATTGTGCTGTATTTGACAGTGCATTATCTGAAAGATTTAAAATAAGCATGTTATGTGCACAAAAGTCTGAAAAAATATTTATGGTAGCAGTAGTGTCTCAGAACAACTTCCAGCTGAGTTGTCTGAACTGGTTTTCAGACTTTTTTTTTATGACTTGGACATTTTGGTTTGTTAAACAGTTAAGAAATTTAGTCATGGGATTAAATATGCAGCTGTGGAGGTGAAAAATGTCTGCTGTTGTGTTAAGCAAATGCTTTATAACTAAAATTCTCTGAAGCTGTAAGTTATGTTCTTGGGTTAGGTTTTACAGCAGCCAGACATTTATACTTATTTCTTATGTGGCTTGTAAAAGTAAGACGCTTAGATACAACCTGAAAGCCAGGAACGGGGGAGTGAGGTTCATTCTGATCCTGTCTCATCTGTAACAATTTTGAGAGATTCTGTCTCATAGCTGTGGTGATTCGCAGGTAGGGATTACTGTGGTGACCCTTGCCTCTCTCACGTGAAAACATATCCCTCTGTGAATAATGGCCCTGTTTCTAAAAAGGGAGTAAATACCAGAGTATCTGCTGCCTTTTCTTTTCTCTCTTTTTTTTTTCTTTTCTGGAGCAGGGGCAAAAAACAAAGGAAATGGAGATCTTTGTAGCTGATACTTTTGGTGAAGCTTACCCGTTTTTTGATTTGTATATATATCATAAAAAAATCATCCTAACCTCTAGATGAGTAACACCATATAATCATACTACTCAATTTTTAACTTCAGTAAAATAGTATAACAGCATAACCTAGATGGGGGAAACTTTATAAGGGATGTGCAAGGTGGCAGACCTGGTCCTACAGACGGTAGGAGCTGAAGGTGCACAGGATTTTCCAGAGGAGAAGTTAAACCAGAGAGCTGCAGGAGCTTGGGGACAGCAGAATGAAGGTCGGGAGCCTGTCGCTAAGGAGGGCATTAGTGCCCCAGGTGATGCCAATGCCCTCTTGACTGCCCAGTGCTGTTTGCAGCCGCTGTCATGTGGGTTGGGGAGTCAGCCCAACACTGGGAAGCTGCCCAAGGGCAGGTCCCATTCCCTCTCCCTGCGGCTTTATTCACTGAGTCCAAGCTTGTTAAATGAGCTCTGAGAAACTAACCCGCCAGGAGAACCTGTGCAGTTTGCACGTGGGATTTTGATTTTGCTTTGCCTGAACTAATTTTCTGCCAGGTCAGAGCATTAAAGCGGCTTCTGGAGGCAGCTGCGGATGAACACGAGGAATAAGGGGCTGGTGCCGCCCAAGCAAGAGGTCTTAGATTAACTGGTGGTATCTGGTGGCCCCGCATCTTCCCTGGCATCATCCAGTGGCTTGCAGCACCACATGGTGCGGGACAGCAATAACGCAGTCCAGGTCCTCCTTGTGCTTCAGTCTGTGCTAAGTGTGCGGTGGCAGCCGTGGGTTTGAAACCGCGTGAGGCAATTAAGGGGAGAGGCAGGCGGCTGCTAAAAGGCTCTAATAAAGAGGAAAGATTTTTTTTTTGACTGCTACAGGCATGATTTATAATTGAATTTAAAGTTCACAGGGACAGAAAATTACAAATGCATCATAAATTTAATTTTCAGTCCAGTTACCCATTCAAAGCACAGTAGACTAGTATAAATTTTTTACCATAGACTCTTGCTTCTCTTTGGTGGATATGGAGCTTTCATGTTGTCATTTTTGTCTTTTTTCTTTCTTTTCTTTTTCTTTTCTTCCTTCCTGGAAGCAATGAATCTCAATATTTTATAATTCTTATGTTCTTTGTAGGAGATGACATCACATTTGATTCATAAAAACATAGTGGTTGGCCTCAGGCACACTGATGCATTCAGAATATTTTTTACACACAGAGGTTTTAATTGCCCGTCATTAAGCTTTTCTTGCATTTTAAAATGAAATTATGCCTTTTTTAATAATTTAATTTTTGAAAAAGAACTATTATTTCCATTAGAAGAATGATTTCTTCTTCCTTAGTGTTACATTGTCTTTCTGGCACAAATTTGTAGGAAAAAGCATAGCCTAAAAACACAGTATGAATTAACTGGTAACGAGCAGCAGCAAGGTTACGTTCTCACAGAGTCAAACCTTTATTGCTTTAACTGGAATATTTCACCTGACTACAGCAGGCTTGATGAATCAGGAAGAGGGAGATGTGCAAGGTCTCTGCCCATCAAGGCCTTAAACTGTCTATCCGGTTTACTTCCTCCTCCTAGTTAAAGTAAGTTTAAGCCATTCCCCTGTTTCTTGCGGGATCCTAGAGGATTCTGCCATGTCCAGGAACCGTTTGCCTGGGTTCAGAGTTATCAGCCCTGGTAGCTGTGACTCAGATTCTGAGAGACTCTGTGCATATTGTTCCAGCAGGGTGTAACTTCTGGGTTTTCCTCCTTTTTATTTTATTTATTTATTTTTTAATTTAAAAATGTTTAGCCTCAGGGAGCTCTCTTAAATCTAAGCCTTTCACTGCCTCCTGAATTTGTTCTTACTTCTCATAGTTTAAGTCTCTAGGTGTGTGCAACGTGGAGGCTTTGAAGTGGCTGCTGTCTGGCTGAAGCCTCTCTGGGGGAAGGGAGAAGGATAAGAAATTTGGTGCTTTTCCTTCTTTTCCCCACCTTGTTCTTTTTTTTTCTTTTTTTTCTTTTTTTTCTTTTTTTTCTTTTTTTTCTTTTTTTTAATATGTATATTTTCTAATTATTTAATACAAACAACAAGAGCAAGTGAAGCTGTTACGTTTTATATTTTTATATGCTAAAATTACAGAATTGCCAAGATCGTGCATCGTCATAGTTTGGTTTCAATCTATCTTGAACAATCAGCTTGAAATCAACAGCGTGGAGGGAAACTTTCTTTTTCTTTTTTTTTTTTTTTCCTTTTGAATTTTAATTTCTGATATTAGGAGCTGGTTAAGCCATTTAGGAAATGAGACATATGACTGTAAGGACAGATGTTACATTTCATGCCAGTTTTCTCATGTGATACCCCGTGGACCACAAGGTGAGGAAAGATATTTGGGAAAACAACGGAGATTTTGGAATTTTGGACTGTGTCTGCAAATCCCATCCTCAGCCCTTCATGTTCAGCACAGTGAGAACTGTTTCTGTAAGCCAGGGAAAATTTCTGTTTAACCTAATACCTTTGTTAAGACAACTCAATTCTTGTCTTTCTTTTCATTTCTTAGTATTGTGGAAGCAGTATCTTTATGGTAAACCTAGCAGTATTTATTTATTTATGTAGACACTTGATTTATTTTATGCATAGTGTAGAGGTTTTGCTTACAGGTTACTGTAGTAGCTTTCTTCGCCTATCTAGATATTTATTCACATCCTCTTTGCGTATAACCACTGGCCACACTAAAAGGAAATGTGCGACCTGAGCAGTAAATTGAAATCCTTCTGTGCTGGAAACGTCAATACTGCGGCTGTCTTGACAGGCTGGGGATTTGTGTGACTGTGAAACCTCCCCAGCCACCACCAGGAGGAATTGATGTGGGTCTCCCGGGTCCCCTGCTCTCTGCCCTCTGAGCTGTGCTTGAACCGTGTGCCATGAAGATGTTTTGGGGTTTTGGCCAGCCCTAGAGAAGCAGACCTTGTATCTCCTTGCAAATAAGAAGGGAAAAATATTTCAGAAGCCAGCCATAAATATTTTGAAAAGCTCAATTATCACATAGCACAATTTATGGGAGCTGCAGTCTCGTTTTCCATTGCCGTGGAAGCAGCAAAATATAAGGCAGTAAAATAAGGTCAGTCCTTCAAGACTGTTTCCAAGGTTTGTGACACCATGAAACGGAGACTCTTGGACTGTTTGTAGATACAGATTTTGAACACGAATCAACAGACTTGGTTGTTGTTAAAATAGCTATATTTTCCAGAGTTTTACATCTCATTTTTCTCTTGAGTGATTAAAGTAGCAGCTAAAAATAAAGCAAGCACAAAAACAAGCAAACAATCCCTCCCCCACCAACTCCCCAATTCTTTTGGCAGCCTTCCTCATGACGATTCCAAGTAAAAGGATCCTGGGCGGGTGGTAGCAAGGCGTTGGACCTGAGTGCTAAGCAGGTGTGTAGGCTGTCTTTCTGTAGGCAACATTGTTGCAAAGAAAATGAAGGGCTCTGAACCATTGTGGAAAGCAGAGGGTTTAATGTGGAAACGATGTATCCATTTGAGCTATTCCAAAGGAACTGGAGAAAGCTGCTGGCACTTTCACTTCTACTTCAAAGTGGCTCCTTTGTTTAAGAAAGGAGTTCTTAATCCAACATATTCCTGCTTGGGAATTGTGTGCATTAGCTCAAACTTACACACAGGCACTTACGAGACTTCAGAATTAAATTTTTGTAATAAATAATACTCTTGCAGGGTACAGCCGGAGTGTTGACCGTGCTGCCCTTTGCCTCTTACAGGGGGTACCGGAGATAATAGCTTGAATAGGAGATATTTCCCTGCCACTTGCATGGAGGAGGAGGATAGGGCAGGAAGATGAAGCAGGAGGAAGAGGAGGAGAAGAGGTAGGAAGATGAAGCAGGGACGAGGTAGCCATGAGGAGCCGGCACCCTGCGACACGCGTGGAAGGGCAGCTCTTGGCCTTGCTCGGCCCCAAGCTGCTCTCCGTGACACACAATATTCCTCTCCCTCCTGGCATGGATCCCTAATGCAGCTGATTGCTGTTGCCTGTTTCTGTGGCTGAAGTCACAGATATGAATTTCCAAACCTTGTGGTAAACCTAAGCACATTAGGAAACATTAGAATTAAGGCTATGCAATGGAGCTTAAAAGACAGCTCTTTAATTCATGTGTTACAGGATTCTTTAATTACTTCCTTGCCCTCTGTTTCTTTCATAGGAGCTGGGCCTCGTGCATTGCATGAGATGGAGTCCTTTTTCTGTCTTTAATAAATGCAAAGACTTCCAAGTTTGACATGTTGCTCTGCTTGCCGCCTGGGGAATGTGTTTTTCTGTGTTGCATTAGGGAAGTTTGCTATATCTGAGTGCTTGGGGGGGTGAATCACTGAAATCATCACTGAAAAAATCCTTAAATGCTTGGGCACAGCTCAAGTGTGTTCAGGACTGCTTTTAAAAAGCCCCTGCCCAAATCCCAAAGACTGATATCCTGGTATCCTGATGTGTTATGGGAGAGCCGTTGGAATTCTGAAGTCTTGGACTGCCAAAAAACTGAAACAAAAAATCCTAAGAAGGCTGCCATTAGTTAACTCCGGTTCTCCTGAGAAACACTAGATTAACTATCAAAAGTGAGAAGAGTGGCCATTACGTTACTGTGAGAGGCGGTACTGAACAAGGCAAGCTTAAAAAGGAGACTTAAAATAGTTCTCTAAAATTGAAATAATTTTTTTACTTTTAAATATTTAAATTGCCATTTGATTTTTTTGACAAGCTATAATGAAGCCTAATTTTATACTGCACTAATTTTAGTAAATAAAATATTCAAGAAGTACAGAGTTCAAAAGAACAGTCAAACCACTGCTCTAAGTGAAGTTATTAGCTAAGAGCAAGAAACTGGAGTTTGCAAAAGTGATAAATCAGCTTCTGACTTCAGTAAATCCTTCTGCAGGTGCGGGAAGGATGTTTTAGTCTTCTCATATTATGTAGTTTAGCTCATGTCTATAAATAACATTTTGAAAAGCTGATGAACTTTAAGTGTGGAAAGGGCAGGATGTTGGAGAGTTTTTGTACTTTCTGAAAAAAGTGATTGATAGGCTGAGTTTTTCTAATTTAAAATTATCTAGGGCATAGTTATGAAAAAAAAGAACTATTTAAAGTGATAAAAAATTCTTACTCCTGTTGTATTCTGAGTTTTACTAAAACTTTAAATTTTTAAAATGGAAAATGCTTATTCATTTTCAAAGTCTAATATTAGTTTCTTTTAAAACTTTTGATGTATATGTTTATAATTTTCATTAAAATGCAGATCATAAGAAATTATAGTTAAAAAAACAAATATTCCAGTAAAAGTGAAAATCAGTTGCTGTAATACAGAAATTTAAAAAAAAAAAAAAAGGCCCAAATAGTTGCTTAAATGCCTATATAGTGCTTTGTCTAATGCAGTGTCAAGGTCATATTTTGATTGCAGATCAACTAATGGCTAATATGTCTTAATGACTCCCTGTCATAGTGAGAATCCACTTTCCTTTAGGAAATGAACAAACAAGAGACAAATGCACAAACAAGACGCAATTAAGATTGGTTTGTATAGCATAATCACAGGTTGACCTCACCAAATTTTAAGAGGTGTTTTAAAACAGATTTCTGGCCTTTTAAATCTGTCCTGGCAGCAAGTAAAAGCAGAGATCTTGCTGTTTCACTCATGGTTTTTGAAGGGAGGAAAGCACGTTGTAGTATGTACTGAGGAGGTTTCTAGGAAAATGTCCTCTCTGTACAAGTTTTTTCTTTTTTTTTTTTCAGCACACTGTTTAAAACCCATTTAGCAGAAGCAAATCGGGCATCTAAGCTGGTTCCTTTTGTGTACCATTGACAAACAAAATCTGAAGTCTTGCTGGCGTACATGGGGGACAAAGCTGAGCTCATCCTTTACTGCCTTTTGTTGGACGTTTGAAAACTTAGCGATAGATATGACATAGAGATCAGGCATGGTGTAAACATTTTACTGTCCTCCCATATTCTGCAACATGCTTTTATTCTCTTAAGACTGCAATATAGGCAGAATATCCTCGGAATATCAATGAGGACATAAAATAATAGGACACTAGATCTCTAAACTCCCTGGATCTTCTGCCCTGAGATGTTTCTCCATCACTCCTGTACGGCTTCCTTTCTATACCAGTTGCTGCTATGCCATTTCTTCATCTTCTCAAACTGTAGGCAGACTGTGTGCTGTCTCCGACCACTCTCCTTGCATTAACGTTATGCTCAACGCTCTCCTGAGCGTCACCTTCGCTCCTCCAGCTGTGGCTCTCAGGGAGCTGTGATCATAGGGCTCACTCCCAGCAGAGTGCAGAGCAGTGATAATTTTTTGGAGCGTTTCCTATTGATTTCTGCGCTCGACAGAGCCAGCACGGTAGCTCGAAGCTGTTAAGCGTTTCCATTACTAGACCTTTCCCGAGGAAAATTGCTTTAATTTGTTGACATAGAGAAAATATCTTCCATCTTTCACTTAGACACTGCCGGGCAAGGTGTTCATTTCCAAATATAACCGTAGCTACCATCTGCCACTGCGAAGCAGGAAGCTTCTGCCCGTAGCTCATTGGCAGATCAAGGGCACATTCCTGTAATTTTGGTACGGTGACTGCTGGCAAATTTTGGAGAATTTTCTGCCCTGACCATTTTTGCCTTCCCCATTTTGTTAATGAATCCAGGGCCCCTGGCTGGGGAGCTCCCAGAAGCATTCGCTGTCAGGATTGCCCTTCTTTCACATTCTGCTTCTAACTTTAGGAAGCCACCTTCCTCCTTCTAAACTTTGTGGTAAAACTGTAAAAGGACAAGTTACTCCTCAGCTAATGTTGTGGAACACTATAATGTACTTCTGTAAATGCCAAGACTACAATATGTAGCTCTGTTAGACAGTGAAAATCCTATTTGGAAATGTAACCATCTACAGGCCTTCTACAGTAGATGAACAAATATTTGGATTATGAAAATTTTTGTGGGAGTCTTTTCTCAACGATGGTGGTTTATGTTCACGTCTCTTCTGGATCGCCACCTCTCGGGCTCCTGGCACGAGTCAAGGAGGGCAATAAGCAGCTGCGTGGGATGGAGCTGCCGTTCCCTCCCACGCACACCTGCCTTTTGAGGACATGGAAAAACTAATCTGGTCCGTGGAGATCAGTGGCCGTGAGATGCACCCGGCCGTACGGAACTAGGGCATCTCCTTGCAGAGCTAATCGTTCTTATCTTTAGTACATGCATGGGAACGAGGACTGAGCTGCCCTGCCTGTTCAGGGATTGCGTGCGTATAGACATATAGAAACTCGTAGGCAGGGGTGACATTGCTCCTGTGACTATCAAGTTTAAAGAGGAGATACGATTTCTTGTTCTTCACTATCAGGGCTTTGCAGATATATGATACTTGCACTTTTGGGCAATTACAGGTTTTCACAACAGAGCGCAATTAGGGGATTTGCCTTTGGGAAGCCCATTCCTGAGCATGCAGCTGGCAGCCAGTTTCACTGTCTGAAACTTAGTAGAAAGCAAAGCAGATTCGATATGAGCTGTAGATAAAGATTTTTGAGTATTTTTTTCCCCTAACCACCCAAAATAACAAGATTAAATAAGATAACATCATTTTGGGCTTCAAATCCACTTGCTTTTCACGGTGGAAAGCGCTAATCTGGCAGAAGCGGGTACAGCCCCGAGAGCGGTGCCCGGCACACTGTGTGGGAAGCTGTTGCACATATGTGCTGTCCGTGTCTCCCGGAGACAGGCCTGAAAAGCCCGAGCGTTCCAGGTATGGTATCGTGTTTTGCATTAGAAAAGCGGATGGGGGGAGATAGAGCAGCTCAGGCTGTGCAGCCCTGTCCACACTAATCTTTCAAACAAAAGCGCTCTGGCCGTGTGTTGTCAAAGGAAACGACGCTGCTGTTTTATTTTCCCATTGTTCTCATGCACAGAGAGTCTTTTGCTCTGCCAGCAACTGCTGACATGGTGCCATAAAACCAGCCCCGAGTCGGATACTTGGTGCTTTCCCGATTTTGCGTCTAAGCCTGGCAACTGCGTGGTGGCTCTGTGCCCCTGCTTGTGTGCCCAGCGAGTCGCTTGTGTTCGTTTTGTGAGAGGTTTTATGCTTTAAACCGTGGCTTTGGTGGCTGCCTTTCCTCCAGATTAACATCAGTTCAGACTCAGGCTGTGTCTATCGAGTGGGTTTTATGGGTGACTTGCATGCCCGAGACTCAGAGATGCATTAAATGACCTGAAAAGGGAGGATGGGATTTCAAGAAGTCTGCCCTATAGGAGTGCTCTCTGTGCTGCTTTCCAGCTAAACAGATGGTGCTGGGAGAGGTGCAAGGGCCAGGAAGCTGGTTGGGAAGCTCACGGGATGTGCCGGGAGGCTGCGGGAAGCGACGCGGGGCTCCGTTACCGCATGTGATCCCCATGCTGGCCTGGGCTGGAGAGGAGAGGTGGCCTCATGAGAGCTGAGGGGCGCGTGGTTAGCAGGGCTGACTAGTCTGGATCAAACTCAGCCTCCTGTTCTCCCCGTCCAAGCTCAGCTGTAGGATTTTGCTTTTTGTTTTAATAAATGTTATTCTTGTTTTCTGCCTTTTAGTGTTATGGGCTTTCTCAGCTGCTATTTTGTTCTGACATATAGTTGGCAGCATGATGAGGTGAAGAATTCCTTTTTGTCCATGCACGTTTTTCATAAGGCCCTAGCAGTGTTGCTAAATTAATAGCGATTTCCAAGGGATGTAAATACTTATGTCCATTTCAAGAGAAATGAAAGGAGCAGCGTCCTTATTGATAACTCTTGGTGATGAGCTCAGTTGAGGCCGTTTGGCACAGCCCATGACACTGGGCTGCAAGAAGGGCATCTCTGCAGGCGATGCAGCGCTTCTGCTACTATCCTTTGCCATCTTTCCCATCATTTGGATGATCTTCAGCCAAAGACGCTGCTGGAATTTGCCATCCCCCAAAAGGCTTCAGTTTCTGTCCTGATATCCCGGAGATTGTCTAAATTCAATGACAGCTCTGGGACTGCAAGATGGTGCTTTTAATCACCACTGCGAGAGCATCTAGAGATCGTGTCCCCACTGTGCTACGTATGGTACAAATTCAGTGTGCACAGAGCATATCCTGAAAAGTGTTGGAAGTGTCTCCCACACAGTTTAATCCTATTAGTTGTTACTCCAAAGAGGTAACACAAATTGAGTAAACTCAGATTTGCCTGCCAGTCTTTCCAGAATCAGCACGTAGCGTTTCCACTACTTAATCAGCTGTCACGGTCTGAGCTGGGACAAGATAGTCCCAGAATGAGTGTCTACATAGGGCAGAGGTGGAATGTGTTAAATAAGCACTAGAGTTTGTTTAAAGAAGTAACTTGGGGGTGGGAGGGAAATGCCAAGTATTCACTTTTTTAGCTCTTTTTATTTCAAAAGCAGAGTGTGTGAAGTAAAAGTGAGCAATATTTGTACTGCTTACTCATCTTGAAAATTTATAGGCGTTTGGCAATACAAGAATAAATACAGATTTTTTTTTTTTTAAGTTTTATTCTGAGAGTTCCTTTATTTCCTAAATCATTAATTTACAATTTTGATTTAGGTTTCCAGCAGGTAAAAACCCAGAAAGTCGTCTGTATCTTAATGTGCTCTCTAATAGTGTTTGCTGTTTTTCCGTTATCCTCCGTTCAATAAAATTAATATTTAAATCATACTTACTGGTAAACAGAATGCACATCCTCTTCTTGGCTCTCTTTCAGATGTTTCTTCACATTTGGCTAAGTTCAAATAATAAGATGCTAAAAAATTGGAGGACACTCTGGAAGCAGATTAATCATCTGACTCGGTATTGTCTTCTAGTTTGCCACAGGAAATCTTTCCAATCTATGAGATCATGGATTAACTCGTTGGAAAATTTAGAGAGAGGCGTGAGGAACATTCCCTTTTTCTGTGCCGTGTTCTCTTTGAAGCCTGCAGAATCGCAGCAATGTATTAAATGAGAGACAACGGCCCTTTCCCAGGCTCGCCTCTGGTGTGTGTCCTGCTGGGAAGCCCAGGCATCGCCCGGGGAACCCTGCTCCCTGCGTCTGAACTTGAATGTTGTAGGTGGCGTTTGTCTCACTGGACGTAAATGTCCACGTTTGAGATAGTGATTTAGAGTTTCATGAGACTGCGTGAAGAGGAACACTCGCAAACATTTCAGATTTCTCAATACGAGTTGCATAAATTTCATTTCAAAAGTGCCTTTCATTTCAACTGGTTAAAAAGGAGGCAATGGCAAATCCTGGCACAGATGCTGTCGATGTGGGCGGCACGAGGTCTGCGCTCTCTGACCATGGGCAGAACTGGTGGCAGTGGCTGCTAGTAGATTTATTGCACAACAGATAATGCCTCAGAGCAAATCGTTAGGATCTATAGTTTCCTTTATATACTTCACATACAGTGAGCATCTGTGGCTTTCACAGCAGCTAGATTGTAAAATGCCTGTCACCAGTGTAAATATATTGACACTGTTAGAAATTGATAAAGTTATTGACCCTAAGGACACAAAAAGTAACAAATATTGACACAGCAATCCTCTTATTATACTGTAAAACTGCAGTAACTTTTGTGTATTATTACTGTGCATTTCTAGCCCCTCAGATTTCTTTTTCAAAGCGTACTTAGTATGTCCTTGGATTTGCACGAAGTTGCTTGAGGCCTTTGCTTTGGTTTCAAGAACTTTTCTTGAAATTACTCTAACTTGAACTGTAAAATCAAGACATGCTCGTAATGCAGCTGCCACGAGCCTAAGTCTGTGGACAGTATGAGCCAAAATTTAGCCCCAGACTCCGGCCTCCAGGCCCCTCTCTGCCTCTTGATCCTCCCCAGCCGCCTCGCTCCGTCCCTGCTGGCTGGGGCGAGTGCCTGCAGAATGTGCTTTGTGTCTGAGAAAATGCATAACTGGGTGCTGCAAAATGTGTAGACACTTTTAATGTTGGCTTGGGAACAATAAGAAGAAGATGGGTCTAAATCAGCTCACGAATGTTTATTAAAGTGTTCTTTATGAATTTTCTTCTTTGCTGTGAAGAAGACCATTATGCTGCTGAAACAAATCACAGTTTAGACTAACAACCCAGCTTTTTCTCTTGTGGGCAGACTAGATAAAGTCTGTTATGACTATTTCTTTTGTTTATCTATATAAGTTTTTTGCTAGTTTATATAATTATTATGATTTTTTCTTTTTTGTTAACATACCACTTTGGTGATTTGTGTGTGTTTAAGTTGTGACTTTATTGCTGAACATACTCTGATCTAATGCTCCCAGCTGCGAGAACTTTTCATCTTCCACTTGCTGAATCTCATTGAAAGCTGAGGGAAACTTGGTCTCCTCTGCATGCTTGGGAGGCAACTGCACCCAGCGAGATTATGGCAAATAAAATAGAAGGGACGGTGCTGCAAACCCAGCCCCCTGTTTGCTGCTGCGTCAGCAGGGACAGGAGGGGAAGAGTCACGGTGACAGCTGGGAAAGCGAGGGGAAAAGAGCGCTCCACATCCTGCTAGTTATTAGCAGCAGTTTCATGAGGGACTGCAAATAAACCAATGCTACTGATCTACTACTTAAAGATTTGTATTTGAGAAAAAATCCAATCTCTTTAAAACTCGATGATATCTACACTTTAGTGGTGATGTTTTCTTTTGTAACAGAGACTTGAACATTTTAACACTAGCTGAATTATTTTTTCCCTTAGATTTCATTCTGTGCATCTTGGGAGATGGCTAATTTTTGTTTTCTCCTTTCCAAAAGGAGCGATGCCGTCGCCACGTTGAATTTGGCACAATGGTGGACGTTGGAATCTGCCTCGTGTTGGTCAAACCAAGCTTTCGATTTGGTTGCCTATTGTCCAGGGTGCTAATCCGTGTTATTTCCAGCCGAGTTAAAGTGTAAAGTCATTAGAGCTGCGTGGGCCTTTTGTTCGCCCGAGGAGAGGTTAAGTTCGACAGGCAGCTCATACTGCTGCCAACGTGGCTGCTAATCTTATTTTGGGGATTAATTACCTGTAACAGCTGCAGGACAGATTTCTGGTGCTGAACAGAATTGCGATTGTGCCAAAGTTTGCAAAACCCTGGGATTGTGTCATCGGGAAACTTATTCAGCGTTTTTCGGGAACTCGAGTTCTGGTTTAGTTTGTCAGACCTGTATGCTTACATTACCATTCTGTTCAGCATAAAAACTCCAGTACTCTAATGTGGATGGCCTAAAAGTATGCTCTGGAAACCCCCATGGCAGAATTAACGAGCTGCTTCAGCTGCGCTAGCCTGGAGTCGGCTGTGGGCTGTCAGCATGGCTGTGAGTGGCGGTTTTCAGTTGTCCCCAGTTCAGCACTTGGTAACAGCAGTTTGCTGCTGGGCTGCGAGGGGCCGGGAGGCCAAAAGCAACTCAGCAACAGATTTGGAAAACAAAGATTGGAAACAGAAGGGTTTCTCTTTGTTTTGTTTTGGCTTTTTTTTTTTTTTTTTAAGCAGATTTGCCCACTGACCTTTCTAAATGAAAATTTGGATAAACATTTTTTTGGCATGATTTTGAAAGCCTTCGGATGCTGGGACTGTTGTTTTCTTGTTGAAGCACTTTTACTTAGTTTTAAAACCCAATACTGGTTATCATGCACAATCCATTTAGCTCTTACTTAATGTCCTTATACATACGAAGTGCAGGATGCTGCTGTGCGATGGAAGGGAATTAGGTACATAAGAGATGAAAACAAATCTCAGCTTCTCTGAAAAGAAAGGTCTGGCTTTAACAGTCAGAAGAAAGATGTGCAATGGACTCACTTCAGGAACGAGAGGGAAGTGAATGATCATTGGTACTAGCAGAATTATCCTTTTTTATAAAGTGCAATTTATTAATTCTTCAAAGGAAAGCTATAATCCAGGCTAAAATCCAGTCATCCCTAGGCTGTCTCAATATGATCCAGCAGGTTAATACTCAACTTTTTGTTCAAACTAGCTAATTAAATAAAACCTTACAATTCTATCTTAAAAGCATAGGACTATTTTTTTTTTTTTTCTCCATTATGGATATTAACTTTGACATCTTTGGGGTTGTTTTTGCCCTCCTTTATGCTTTTCACTTTTCCCCTAATATATATTTTAAAAAATTATGATGTTTCTATTTGATAGAAGATGGAGTGGAACGAAAGTACCCGCTTAAGAAAAATATTCATATTACAAGTTTTGGGTGGAAAGAATGCATACTCTTCAGGAGTGAGTTGCTGTCTCTAAACCTCTGTGGGTTGGTTCTAAATAGTCAGTGAGCTCTGTACAATGTAATCTCCCTCTGAGGCTTTGCAGGCTAAGGGTGCAATTTTCTGTTAATTTTGATCCATAATTTTGAGTATATTTAGTTTTCTTATTTCCATCCGGGGGAGTGTTCTCATAGAACTCAGTTACTTTAGGGCTTACAGACCATGTTAAGATCTTTTGCTCCAGTTTTGAGGCAGTGCTTGAAAAAAAGATTATACCTATCTGTTGCTAATATATCTTTAATAATTCCAACACATAAATGAGAAAGAAAATCTAGAAGAGGATGCAGCATATCAGAAAGCGTGGCTCTGTATGTTCTGGCACGGGCAGTCAGGCAGATACAGAGATGATTGAATTGTGGTGATTCGATCACTCCAGTTTGAAACAGAGGAATATTTGAGAGTGGCTTTGATTAGCAGGAAGTCCTGAAGCCAACTTCCTCATTTTCACATTTTATTTTTTTCCTCTGCTTCTTTCTCTCCCTTTTTCTCCAGTCTCTCTTCTCTTTGTTCACTTAAACTTTCTTCTTTTAGAAGTCATCAGGTGTGGAAAAGGAAAAAGTCTTTACCTGCAATCCTTTATGGATAATCATAAAGCAATACCTTGCGTTGGAGATAATGTGTTTTTCCTGCTGTTTTACGTAGATGACAGTGCCTCTGCTGCAAGCAGTATGGAGGTGACGGATCGCATTGCTTCTCTGGAGCAGCGTGTCCAGATGCAGGAGGATGACATCCAGCTGCTGAAATCTGCCCTTGCTGACGTGGTTCGACGCCTGAATATAACAGAGGAACAACAGGCCATGCAAAACAAGAAAGGACCTACCAAAGGTTTGCATTTCAGATATTTGTAAAATTAGATATTGCACTGGGCATTTTATATATTAAAGTAGGACATTGTTTATGTTTCTGAAATGCTCAGAAACATCAAATAAAACTCAAAAATACAAAATTAAAGTTAAGGTGTTAAAGAGAACATATGAGCATCCGAGCAGTGTAACTTGTACCCCCTCCCAATTCATAATTAACCATGACTCATTGAAGCATTTACATACTCTAGTGCTTAAGCCCTCTTCTGCCTTTAACCGTGGCTTGATCACATCATCTATACATCTATCAAAAATGATTTTTGAGAAATTTGTCAGATTCTGTGGTTGAAAACTTGCTTTTGGATCAAAAAAAAAGTTTAAATTTAATTACAGTTTAGCTAAAAGTGTCTTAAGTGGCAGAGAGCTCTAAGGTAGCTCAAGGGTTATGTCCAAGGGTTGGTGCAACACCAGCACTAGCACTACGCAGCAGATCCCAGAGCCAACTTGGTGGCAGGTGTGGCACGTGTTGCCACTCTACTGTATGTGTTGTTGTGTACGAGTGCTGCAGAGCGCACGTTCTATAGGAATGCACTTATTTGTATGAAAATCGGAAAAGTTCAAGTTGGACATGGAGTGCTTCACAGTAGTGAAGGTTTGTTGAAAACCAGCCAATGTGATTTCATGCAGTACCTGGTGCTTAAAAGCAAGGTAAACTATCTATCTGCACCCCACAGAAAGGCATGAAGTAATTTTCTATAGTGTTAGGAGTAGCAGTTATGGAAAGCCAGTGTAAAGAAAGTATAGTTGAATTCAAAGGCTCCTCAGTGTCTAAATTATGAAGTTTGTTTTGGGGACCTGATTGATATTAATTAAGAATATTTTAAAATTTATTTTGGAAAAATGATATGTAATTATGTAATTATGGATACATAATTTTCTCAAAGCTGAAGGTTAGGACTTCTTTGCAGGTGGGCTATAGGTTTGTGTCTTTGTGCCACATGTATTTTTAGGTATTGCTTTAATACGTTAAGTAAGCAACTATTTATTAACTTGCTGAATTGTGAATCTGTTTTAATATTTTGTGTCTAGAAATTAGAAGAGTAGAAAAAGGACAGGGTTATGCAGTCAAATTGGTTGATTTTATATCATGTTATTTTTTGGACCGAAGACAGAGTGAATGTCTGTGGTCTTGTTTTCCCACACTCTCCCTTCTTATATTCTCATCTTGTCCTTGCCTGTTTGATTTCAAAAGATATTTAAAATGCCAGATTTATATCAGTTAAATAGTACTGAAGATAGTCTTCCCTGTGATAATATGCCACACCAAAAGTGATTGTGCAAGGAACTAGGATGCCATATGTTGCCTGTAAAATAAGTATCATCTAATGCATGGAGGAAATAAAGCCTAATAATTATTATCAAATTGTAAACAAATTGTTGTGCTTGTCTGCCAACTACTTAGCCAAATATAGAGGCAAATTTTCATGGACTTTGAAGAGCTGGATCTTGACTCAGGAAATGCCTTCTTCATTGTGATAGATCTTGAAGGCTGTAGTTCAATGGACTTTAAAAAAAAAAATACACAAAAAACAAGCTGTTATTACAAGCCTGTGCTTCTGCCTTCTGTGCAAAAGGGGAGGACATAGAATCATAGAATCATAGAATGGCTAGGATTGGAAGGGACCTGTAGAGGTCA
The DNA here is from genome assembly GCA_003342815.1 of Eudromia elegans. NCBI lineage: Eukaryota > Metazoa > Chordata > Aves > Tinamiformes > Tinamidae > Eudromia > Eudromia elegans. The sequence goes on along the minus strand of PTEX01000006.1, from coordinate 3,518,927 downwards.
TCTAGTCCAACCCCCCTGCACACGCAGGGTCCCCTAGAGCATGTGGCACAGGGTGATGTCCAGGCGGGTTTTGAAGATCTCCAGAGAAGGAGACTCCACCACCTCTCTGGGCAGCCTGTTCATGGGTCTCTGCTTTTGCATGTGTGTGGAATTAGAGTGAAATTTTACAGTGCTAATGCAAATGGAGGACTACAAATAATGCCCACTGCTCATCCACTCCAAATTACTGATAAATGATGAGCCCTGCTAAATGCTGCGTACATGCAACTCATTTACAGATATAGTTACTACTGCAAATATTAATGCAAATAATTATTTCGGTTGTTCTATTAGTGTAGGATCACCCTTGTTTATTAAACCTGTCCTATAACAAAACTGAATAGGTATCTGGATCTTTTATTTCTTTGAGTGGATTTCGTCAAAGACCACACATTGCAGGGGAAGGCCTCTCTTTCTTACAACCACTTTAAACCTAGCACCTAGCCAGGGCTGAGCTGCCCCTTGGAGCAGTGTCACGGTGGCTCCTGCCACTGCTGCTGCTGGAGGGTTCGCTCAGCTCCCGGCCCTGCTGGCTCTGGGCAGTCTAAACCCCAGCAGCACTCGAGCTGTTTTCTGCCCATGGGGCATTTAGTGGCCAATTCCGTGTTTCTCACAAGAATCTGGCCCATGCTGCACGTGTTCAGAGGAACCCACATGTTAAGCACAGTGTGTGCCGTTTCCTGCAGCATCGCCAATGTCCGTGTAAGTGGGGAGGAGGAGGTTTAAAGAACCTCAGTCCTGGAACAAGAAACTTAATGGGACAAAAGACTCCATTTTCTGAGCACTAAATATGTAAAACTAGTCAACTTGAAGATTTGCAAACTTCTAGTGAAACTAGAGTTTTGAGCCATTTTTCAGGTCATCTCCAGTTCTTGCTCTCGACCTCAGCTAAGCAGCTTAGGACAAAGGGAGCTGCTGCTCTGCAAGCTCCTTTACCAATGGTGCTTTTTATCCTTAATTCCGCTACTTTGTGCAGTTGAGGGCAGCTTCCTGCCTCGTTTTACTTCTGTTTGTTGTTCTTTCCTGTTGCAATTTATTGGTTTGTTTATAAACTTAACAGCCCTATTAATTCATAGATCAGAGTGTGATTAAAAAAGCTGCTGCTGAGACTGGTAAACATGTCAGTTCTGCTACCACAGGTAAGACCTTCTAAGCAAAAAAACTTCAAAATCAATGTTACTGACCAATAATGTGAATGCATTTGAGTTACTGACATTCACTGCATCTAACAGCAACGTCGTGTTTGGAGTTGTCTGAGTGTCACGTTGGTTGCCACCGACAGAAAGCAGCTCTTGTAAATAAAACTAAATAGCTCCAGAGCAAGTAGTGGATTCACCAAATATTTTTTTTTCTGTGCACTTTGGAATATTTTCATGTTGTTGCTTCCTGCACTATCTGATTGCGAGGTTAGATCCTAAACATGTGAGTTCCACGAGTGGGAATCCTGCTCTGACATTGGATCTGAAATAAACCCTCTGATGGCTGTTAAAAGTTACAAGTTTTTTACTGGTTGTTGCTACTTCTGCTTTGATAATTGGAGGAGAGTAAACAAATTATTAACCTTATTTTATTGTTATTATCTTTAATGATGATTTGTTTCATAATCTCAGAGCCTCATGAAAGTTTTCAGTGATACAGAAATCACATCAAGGAGCCAGTCTGCTAGCTACTCAACTACAGCTGTCTGTGACGTGCAACAGCAACACTGTTCCATATATATGGCTTAATTATGGCATTGCACGTATTGCAGCATCCATCAGGAACTGTAGAAAGAATTTAACTTGAAAGAATGAATATTTATGGAGTTAATATGGTCATGATGTCGGAATCCCTTTAAACAAAAAGCTTTAGGAAGTTTGAGGTGTTTTTGCTTCATGCATAAGCTGCAAAGACAGTGCTAGTCTGTTGAAACAGATCATGGAAACTGGGGCTAGACAGCACCTCAGCAATTCGTATGAGTCTTGTTTAGCTTGTCCTAAAGTTTTCCATAAAATTAGGGAACTTCTGCTCTTTCGGTCAAAGGCAAGAGTATCATAGCCTAGCCCATGGTTATTTCCCAAAGTGTATATTATTTACTGAGACAATCTGAAGTGGGGCACAGGCTTTTACATTTCGCAGAACCACGCAACAGATGAAGCTGGAATGGATTTCTGAACATCTTCTAGCCCAGGTCCCCTGCCTACCTCAAGCAGGGCCAACTAGACTGGTTGTCCTCATCCATGTCAAAGAGTGTTTCATAGGTCTTATTTCTGACATCCTCTTGAATTTTAGTAAGTTTTTAAGTCATTTGCCATAAGTAATGCATGACTTCTTCCTTTTCTCGGGCTTTGTTTCTCTGAACCAAGAGACTTCAGGCATCTTTACCAAGGCAGATTCAGTCCCATTTCAGGCGGCATCAAAAGCTTTGGTTTTCTTCTGTGTTACAGAGAGCACTAGCCATGTTCCCAGCTATGTTTTCAGGCCGTGTTTCATTATGGTTTTCATGTTTGTAGCCACTGCTTGCTGTTTTAACCACTATTTGTTTTGTGCAGCCAGTTTCTAATGTACTTGAATGCAACTTCTCAGTTTTCTGGTGCTCCTTACGCGTGTGATATGTGTGATAAACACTAGCGCCAATACTGGGTGAGGAGAACACGGGCAGATAAAGTCAGCTTATTGTGCCCCTGCTTTTCCATGGGTTTCAATGGCTTTTGGTCACCGAAAGATAGAATTGCTACTTGCCAAGCATACACCCACATTCCTCTTTCAGAGAAGGGGATTTTTGGTGGAGATGAGGAATAAGGATATTTTAATAGGTTATTTGCTTTTGTAAAATGTGCCAGAGCATTGAGAGGCAAAGAGTATCTTGGGTGGCAACGTGTCTTCATTTCTGGCTTTTTCTCTGAATGCTGTCTGCATGGGCAACACACAGATACTCTTTCAGGAGAGCAGCATTTTATTTTGGTGGCAGCAGCTGTCTTTGCTTGTACCAGGAAGCTCACTGAGCTAGAGTGGAGCTTTGCAGACGAGAACAGGTTATAGAACTGGGTGCCATAAGCAGTATGCAGATGACCTGATTGATAAGATTATAGATGAAAATTGTTTGAACAATTCCACCCTTGGTAGAATTTGACTGCGGTGAATTGCAAGGGGCTTGCTGCACACATGTTTTTGAATGTTGCAATGTTTTGTCCTTAAAAAAAAAAAGGAAAAAAGTAAAATAAAAAACGTAACTTCATCATCTGCTCGTTTTTACAGCAAGACCTCTGGTACAAACACTGCCTTTAAGGACTACTGTTAATAACGGAACTGTGTTACCAAAGAAACCAAGTGGCTCTTTACCTTCCCCATCAGGAACCAGGAAGGAAACTGTATCACCAGCAGCAAAAAGGTGCGCATATTTTAGAAATGTTATTATTGTAAATGGAGAAAATAGTGTATCTCTTTTTAAAGACTTTTAGCTGTGCAGTATTTCTGACTTTCAAAATAATGATCTAAATATTTAGTTCAGAAAGAAAAGGAGAGATGAAAGTAATTCTGAGACATTTTTAACGTTCTTTGTTTAATTAATCAAAATGTAAATTTATTTCAGTAAACACTGAAAAAATACACAGTGCTTGGTCTACTGGTTTCTGTTACTTCCTTGCTAATACAGGCTAGCACAAATATAGTGAATAAGACATTTCTACTCAGAGCAAAATGATATGAAAAGTAGTGCAAAGTTTCTTTTCATAGCTAATGAAAAACATTCTCAAGAAGGAAAGTTCTGTGTTTAGCACATATTTATGCAAGTGAAAACATCCCTTTTTAGATATCTTACATTTAAAGTGTACTTAAGTCCTTTAGAAAGTGCTAACAATCTCAGTTCTTGTGTGTGTGTTCACCTATGTGTGTCTGTGTGAGTATAGATACAAGCTGGCTACATATGCGTATGTTTTATTTACACATCTAGGTTATAAAGAACATAATGGCTTGGGTGGAGCAAGTTCAGGTTACAGGTGACAGTTACTGTGGTGCTAATCTGCTGTACTATATGCACGTAAAATCACTGTGTGTGATTTCTTTTACATTTCCCTTGTCCTCAGCTTTTTGTAGTGAGGGTGCTGTCAAATCTGAGGAAGGCAAGCTGTGGAGATGAGAATATTACCCTGCTAAAATCTTTCTTTAAGCTAAGACACTTTTTTTTATAAACAGGATTTCTCCTTAAACAGAAAATGGTAACAGGATTTACCACTATTTTTTACTGTTTTGAAAGGGACTGATTTAAAGAAGCTAAACTATGCAAGATTTAAAGTGTAAAACACGCCAGTTGTTTCAACCTTACACAAATGAAACTGGGCTCCTATGAGCTGGGGCTACTGTGGCTGCGGGTTTGACAGGCTTGGCCGAGTCAGCCCTTAAGATAAGAGAAGGAAGGTAAATACTGTGTAAGTGCTTATAATGTTATCAGACTTTTGAAGGTAGCTGAGGAAACCAGTCGTTGACAAAGAAAAATGATTGGTGTTTGAAAGGGATTATTTTGTATATGCAGAATTTTATGCAAATTTATTCTTTACAAATTATTTCTTTAATAAAACAGCAAGTTTCACAAGGTAGTTACAGTAATAAAGAGAAGGCACAAAGGTTGGCGCCTTTCACCCATGTACAAAAGGCTTGATCCTAGTAGCTCACTCACTCTTTGAAGCTCAGCAAAGGAGTCCTAGCAAATATTTTTTTAAGGTATTCTTTAAATGCTCAGTGAAAATATGAGTAAATATTATTCCCTTCAAAGACTAAAATACTGTGTTGGTTGGATTTGATATATAAAAAAAGAAAGGTTGTTAAGTTCTGTTAAAGTGTATTTCTGTGACTTACATATAAATAGGTTTTGAGAGGAATAAAGTGGGTTGTTAATGGCTTCAGCAATGAGTCACTGGGAGAATCTGTTTTTCTATTATAAATTATTCTCCATTTTTAGTAGCATTTGATAATGAGATATTTGTTAAAATAACCAACAAGGGTTTCTTCTATTTCTTGTAAATCATATTCCAAATGAGCAATATTCAAACAGTTCTGTTTTCAAAGGTGATTCATTAAGTGTTCCAAATAGCTTACTTGCAAATAGTCAAGTATATGAAATAATTATGATGAATATTCATTAATAAGAAATCATTATATCCATTCATACTTTTGTATTTATTTTGGATCTTTCTATGTTCAAGAACTGTAGCTGTGCATATATATAACATAAATGGAAACACAGTAGCAAGACAAAATAATATCATTTAAGTGCTAGAATTCTTTAATTTATGCTAAGAAACTTCACTTAGTGTTGACCTGTTTATAGATGGTGCACAGTTTTAAGCAACTATTCTTTGGTTCTGATTTATATTTGATTCTGATATCTGCTAGAACAGTCATATCTTTATAGTACTTTTCCTATAGACTAATGCTAAAATATTTACTACATTGTAATGCATATGTTTTAGTAGTCCAAAACATCAATGTGGCATAACAGCTCTAAATTTTATTAAATGTTCATCGATATTTTAAAACTTAATGACAATTTAGATATTTACAAACACTTAACATTTACAAATAAGTATTACAAAGAAATAACTTATGATTTCTTCATTCTCTGACACGTTCATAATGACAATCAGATGAATTGACATTAATCTGTTCATTCAAACTGTTTGCCGTACATATTTATATACATACATGCAAATAATCTCCACAGGAGTCAAGTGTGCATCTATACATTCCCCTGCATAGAAATATATACACTTTTTCATATGTCTCCTAATACAAGCTCATTTCCTACAATAGCTGTATCTAAATGTGTTGGTTAACGCCTTTGAACCTGCAGGCTGGTGTCCTGCTTGCCCCTGTTGCGGGATTACCAAGAAGATGTGGTTCAGAGTTCACTACATTTTCTGATTTCCCATTTAATATTTGAAATGCAAATGGCTTCTAGCAGGAATATAAAACTGGAGGTGGTAAAACAGGCTGGAGGCTGAAATAGTGGAACTAGCAGGTTTTTATTCAAGTTCTGCCACATACTCTCAGTGACCTTATGCAAATCGCTTAACCTCCATGCATATTGGTTTTCCATCTCTAAAGCCTGCATCATGGGGTAGCACTAGGCTGATGGGCTAATGTATTAATTAGAAGAAGATCTTGCAAAGTGCTGAGCAACCTCAGCTGACTCTGGCTTTAATTAGAATTGAGGGCACTAACCTCCTCCAGTATTCAGTCTGTATAGTCAATGCTCAAGGTAAGGAAGGGGTGAAGTGCATGCACATAGAGCGAAAGTACAAATAAAAACTGTAGGTTGCCTAGATTATAAATGTATACAGTATGATGCAATGGAAGATAGAAAGCCTGGTGATTCTGTTGAATGAAAGCATTTTTTTAAAGACCTTGATTAAAATTTGATTTTGAATTTGTTATGTTTAGTAGTTTTAGGCAGTAGAAGTCAAGAATTAGGCTGTTTGTTACAGTCTTTTTGAATACTGCCATATTATAATTCCAAACTTTGTGCATGGAATAAATATTTGAAACCCTCATTCAGAAAGGGATGAGCTTTGTGTATCATGAACAGAAGTTTCCCTTCCCCCTGCACTCCTCCTTTCACATGTAATGTGGCTTGAAGTTCACTGCTTAACATTAGGTTTGTGTTTGGAATTTGTCCAGTGCACAGTAGTAATGTTTTGTGTTCCCAATTAAAATCTGGATTTTTTTTTTTATGGCTGATCGAGGATAGCTTTGTCTCCAGCAGTTGAGGGAGAAAGGAAAAAATGTAAGGAGGCGAGTGCAGCCAGTACCTTTCCCAGTAGGGATGCTGAGGCAGCCTATAGACCGGCTTGTACTTTGTCATTCAAAAGAAGACAATGAATCCTTCTTTCTTCTGGAGCAGATTGTGAAATTACAATGGTGCAAAACTCTGAGAATGGAGATCAAAAGGAGGAAGCTGGAACAAAGAGAACATTATAGAAAGCTTTGTTTGTGGGGAGAATAAAATACTGGAGAAGGACAGGAATTTATCATATTAAACTCTAAACACATGGCCCCTAGGAGACTGTGCAGTCTCCTGGAATTAATGTTCTACATTCTGTTCCAGGGGCAGCAGTGATTTGTAACTGGCACACACACAAACTCTGTATCAAACCTTCAATTAAGTCTTCTGTTTAACACTTGACTCGCAAGAATAGTGTTTCAGAAGAAAAGGGATATAAATTAAAAAAATCCCTCTCCATTGAACTTTGAGTGGCAACACCATTATTCTGCTTTACTATATCACTGACAATTAAAGTTATTACTTCGCTTTGCTCAAAGGCATAATGAAATTAAAGTCGTATAGTGTTCCTGAATTTATGCTAATTGAATTAAATGAGGGTCAGAAAGAGTGCTAGGCAAGTTTCAAAATATTATTAATATCGTCAGTTACTGCTAAGAGCAATAAGCTCTTATTTTTTAATTCATTTCATTAAGGAGCTTTTCTTTTCCTCCCCAGATTACCCCTCTCCCCCCACCAAATTTTGTTGTTTAAGTTTTTTCTTTTTTTCTTTTTTCTTTTTTTTTGATTTTTGGGCAGATTTGCTTACCACAGTTCAGTAATGCAGCCATCTGAAACGTTCATGCTATGCAGTGGTGTATGTATGTATATATGAGGATTTCTTTTCCTGTGCCTACTGTTGCTTTGTTAATAGTCTTTTGTCTTTTAGCTGGATCATCTGTCTTGTTGCCTCAGATAGCCCCTCTGGTTTTCTTTTTCCTGAGTAGCTTCAGAAATGGTCAGCGTACACAGAGCATTACTAAGATTTTTGTCATTCAAAGATACATTGATGTTCTTAAATGTATGGTTTGAAATGATCAAACATCTGACTCTCAATAAACACTACGGTGTTTGCTCTTGCACGTTACTTCATATCTTGGATGCATGCAATTATATGTCTTTTAATGTAAGTTTGTTTTCAATGTCTTGTTTCCACATTTTATTGTTGCATTCACTTTTTATTCTGCTTTGTTTATGCACCTCTCAACCTGGATAAGCAGGTCTGTGAATCTTCTCAATGCATGCAAACTGAAAAAGCCTGCTCTAAGGTGAGGGATCCGTAATAGCTTTGTGGCGTTGAAGCTCACTTGTCTTTACTCTCTGTTTTGGTTCAATACTTAGCAAGTGACTGTTTTAGTAGTAGCACTAACACCGTAGAACCTAATGGTAAAATTTATTACAAACTTTAATATTTCCAGAAGTACATTTTAAAAACCCATCACCATCATCATTGATATACTCTAATGCCTTACAAAATTAAAAAAAAATAATTCCAGTTGTGGTATCACAATTTTCTCATGCTCATATCATTTTATTATGATGATAGTTCATTAGGCCACACTGCTTTCTTAAACAAACTGAAAACAGCATTGCCAAATGTGAACCTGTTAAATGCCATCCTCTTCTGCACTTAATATGGAAACCAAATTCTGGAATCCTCTTAGAACAATGTAAAATGACATGTATGTTTTCTGTGCTCTACTGTCTCCTTGCTTTAAATTTCTTTTCTGCAATGTGTCTGCTTTAGCTGCAAATATAAATAATGGTGTTTACCACCCCAGACCTACCAAAAGTTTATATACCAAAATCGAGCTAAAACACCCGTGGTGTATTAACAGGCTATAAACGTGGTTTCTACACTGCCTGCTAATATTGGTCCCTGGGTATTTTGGGTCTTCTGTTGAACATTTAAAATAAGATTTCTCAGAATGCTAATTGTTTTAAGCCATAAGCCCAGAGTTTTGAAAAATTTGGTCAAATTTGGTAAAAATAGTCAAATTTTGGTAAAAATAGTTTTGACATTGTGAAGTGGAACTTCATTTTTCAAAACAAAAAAAATTTGTGGGCTTCAATCCCATTTTTCTTATCTATTAGTTTGTCTTTTGAATGTTGATAGCTATAAAAATAAAATCATAAGCAACATGAAAATGAAACTGAAATTACTTCAGTAATATAACATTTTTTTCTAACATTAGAAAGATTTGGTGGTCTCCTGCACTGATTTTTCATCAGTTTGTTGTGCACTAATATTGCAACATCTTTTCCTGGTCAAGGAAAGCAAGCAAAAATAACAATTAGATCCTGCCAAATCCCACAGACAGGATGCTATGCAGTGGTATGTATAATGCAGAGGAAGGACTTAAGCCAATAAAAGTTCTCTACGTGGCATAAACATTGTCAGTATTAGAGTTTTATTCTTTAAGTGGAGTAATATTAAATGGGATGATGCTATGAGAGGCAGGGAACACTTAAATGTTACTGTACGCTATTTAATTTTCTGTCCTTTGAGATAACTTGCAGAATCTTAGGTCAGTTTAGGAAACATGGATTTCTGAAGTGAAGATGGAATCAAATTCTTCTTGCTGCCCCTTCCCTTCTCCTAGGACCTTCTTTCTTCCTGTCCCTGGGTGTAGCTTAGCAGCCTCCTGGTGCTCTTCAGTCTCTCCAGAAAAACAACGTTCTTCATTTCGATTTAACCATTTGAATGGAAGGCATGGACTGAAGTCAGGGTCCATCCTTTTTCTAGCACTACAAACAAAATTAGGACAAATTCAGAGGAGCTGGCTGAGGTGTTATGGTAGGAACAGTTTGTAGGGGTGGTTGATAGGAGCATCCCAGGTGTAGCGTAGCACTCACGGAGGCCTGGGACAGTGAGCCTGGTGACAACCGGAGGTCGTATGGAGGTGTACGGAGGAGTTGGCGGAGCCAGGCAGAGATGGGGACAACAACGGCTGGGATGAGGCTGGGCCTTGGAGGAGCAGGCAGAGTAAGGACTGAAGTTTTGGGACTGGAAGGCATCGTGTTGGGATTTGAAGAGGGTAGTGTGGGTATTGGTGTGACCTTCCAGGTGATCATCAGTGCTTGTGGGACCTGGGTTGAGAGAGTGGCCATGGGGAGGTAGGGGAATGTTACTGGAGAAGTGGGGAGGGAAAATAGCACAAGCTTGGGATAGTGAGGAAGCTCCTATTCACCTGCTCACTAAAACAGCCTGATTTGGCTTGTCTTTTCCAATCAGAGGGAGACAGGTGTGTAAAGGGTGCCATAAAGTCACATAAGATCTTCCTGATGGGCACCCTGGCAGGATGGAGCTGAGGGGTGCCAGTGAAAGGTAAGATCTGACCTGTTGAGGGATCACTCCGGCAGGAAATGGGGGACATCTCGTCCATGTGAGTGGGAAGCATACATTTTTGACAAGCTAGTGGCAAATCTCAGGCCAGCTCTGCATTAATTTCACCTGAGGGAATGTTAAAACTTGGCTTTGAAGCACAGCATGACTGATGCTGAATGAAGAGATGAGGTTACCTTGTGTGTGCTCAAATTTTGATCTACCTTTGGCATTCTCCACAGTCCGGTTGGCAGTGCCAGGTAGCGCGTGTTCACTTATTAAAAAGAATCAAAACCCCAGAGGTTTGGAGCCGTATTCCAAAAAAATGTGTTCTTTGAGTCTTCTGCCTCAACAGTAGGTCTTATTACCTGGAAAGTAGACTTTTCAGCCAACCTTGTGTTATTGATATAGCCTTTTGTTTTATGACAAAGAAAAAAGCAGTATATTAATCAAAACTCTTATATAGGCTCTTCACCAAATGAAGCTCTGATTTAATAAAAAAGAAAGAAAAAAGTTCAACTTCTACAAGATGTAGTTATTTTTAGATTCAGCATTCTACTTAATTCATCCAAAATGTTTGTCGTAACAATATGTGTTTTTGCAAGTGCTGCTATAAAACTTGATCCCTCTTTTTATTAGCACTGTTAAGAGAACCAGCTCAGCTGAGCGAGTGTCACCGGGAGGCCGGCGGGAAAGCTATGGGGACTCCAAGGGGAGTCGCAACCGCACGGGATCCACCAGCAGCTCCTCGAGTGGCAAAAAGAACAGTGAAAGGTAATATTATTTAAGAGCCACAAAATCACAGGATGATTGAGGTTGGAAGAGACCTCTAGAGATCATCTAGTCCAACCCCCTTGCTCCAGCAGGGACACCCAGAACACGCGGCACAGGGTGGCCTCTAGGTGGGTTTGGAAGATCTCCAGAGAAGGAGACTCCACAACCTCTCTGGGCAGCCTGTTCCCGGGCTCCGTCACTCTCACAGGAAAGAGGTTCAGTCAATCTCCTTTCTATACCTGCAACCCTGACAATGAAATTAGTCTTCAGAAATTTGTTCAACAAATACTGAAGGTGATTTGTTGGTTTGTTTTTGGCTTTCTTTTTTTTCCTAAGCTACACTGGTTGGACAAAATTGCATTTTGAAGCACTTTAAATCAAACCATTTTCAAGTTTATGTGAGATTTATTTGCTTTATGCACCATGAAAAACTTGAGAATCTTGAATTGCCCCCAGAAGCTCATAATTCGTGATCAAGATTTTCCAATAATCTTGGTATTTTCCCTTAGTCATCAAGTTCCTGGCATATCCATCCTCTTGATAGGACAGCTGTGGGATTGACACTCTTTTTTAAACAATCATGGATATTTACACATTGTTTGGAAATACTTTTTTTTGTTTCTAGTATTTTTCTCATGATAGATTTTTGGAGCGCTCTCGTTGCTTATATATTTTGATAGATCTTAAATGTAATAACTGGTTTAGGAATAAAAAGAAGAAAAGTAACTAAACCTGTTCCCTATTTTCAGTATTAGTGTGTTCAAGCCAAATGATGATTACATGATTTTTTGGAAGTGTCTGAACCATTTTTCTCTTTACATTTTCTGTTACCTTGTCACTTGTGATTTGGGTCAGGAGAAAAGTGAGTAATAAGGAAGGCAAGCAAACCAGAGAGATTTTTGTGGGCAAAGGGTACAGAATAGCTCTGGAGGTAGGTCTTGCAAATTCTGGAAAATCTTGCTGAGTTGATTTTAAAAGGTTAGTGTCATCATCTGGGCTTTCTGAAAGAATTAGTAAAGAAAACAATCCATTCATTATGGGTCACTGTCTGGTATTTTATATTCAGTTTCATATACTGTTCAAGTGCTTTGAATATAGTAAGAAAACTGCCACTGTTCAAATTACTTTTAAGAAGTGGGTCATGGGATGAGAAAAAAAAAAAAAAAAGAGCATGGTTCTGTGTGCCAGGGCCTAAGACTGTCCCCCTAGAAGTAACTGTATGTGTAGAAGAGTGAGGAACATCATGTTACTTAACCAACAACTCACAGCCCTATAATTTTTTGCATCTGGTTTACATGAGGTTTATAACAGAATGCGTGTCGGTGTTCTCAAAAGGCAATTATGAAATTGTTTTTGAAGTATATAGAGTGCTGTGACTAACTTCAAGTGGTAGGCTACTGTCCAAAAACGTAATCCTATAGAAAGATATTTTAAGAAACTTTAAAGAAGTGGTGGGTGATGAGGTGGCCCTAAGCTTCCATACTACTATGGAGTGTCCCATCACTGTGAGAATGAATCAAGTTTTCGAAGGGATAGAGAGGCAGAAAGTGATTCAGGTTTGTGGGGCTCTGAGCTGTACTTTCATTTAGGTGTGCTTAATTAGAAGCACACATCATGTGCTTTATTACTACAGTGAATCAGCCTTTCACATGAGCTTCATTAGCCTGAATAAGTCATCATTGACTGTTCAGAACAAAGTAATTTTTTTTGTCTGTAATAATGAAGTACTTTTGACTACTGTCCTATCCCATGAAGCTTTTATTTTCTGTAACTATCTTCATTCATAAGAAAATATATTAATCCTGATGTTAGCAAGGCATCATGCTATTTACATAGATTAGATGGCCTATGTAAGCCACTTGAGACATGGGTTTTGATGCCTGTCTTTCTCATGGCTGGTATTATAAAAGGATGCTATATCAGTGGGCAGGATCAGTAGAATTCAGTTAATCATTAAGTAAGTCTATCATAAAATTAATATATTACTCTTGATATAACAGTGCCAAATTAGGAGAAGAGTTAAAGTCTTGAAATTATTTACATCACCCTCTTTGTAGAGAGATGCTGAGAAATACTATGTTAAAAGGACAGCCATTTCATTTCATTTTTCAACCTCTCCTCATCTGCCCACTGCTGTTTAGGAAATTAACCTTTATTTATTGCCTTTGACTGATGTGGAGACAAGAGGAGAGCTTTATCCTTCAGCATTCCTCCATTGCCATAAGTATGTTTTTCATCCCTTCTAGGATCACAGTAAAACTCAGAACGCTAACTTGGTGTTTTAAAAATGTTGTTGAATACTGAGCAAATGGACCTGAAAAGAAAACTGTGTAATATACAGTCATGGCCCTTTTAAGCGTCACCAGATAAAACATCCTCATTGTTAATCACAAAGGTGCAAAAGATAAAGAAAACGAATGACTCTTGAATAAGATTACTCCTTTCTGACTATTGCAGCACTACCTAGATTGTCGCTTATCTTTTCTGTCTCTTCTTTCTCTGCACATAGTCTATTTTTGCCATCAAGCTTTCCTGAATGGTTTCCCTAAGACAAAAAGACAAAGCAATTTATTTTCAGTCTTCTAAGCATTGAGAAAGAAGAAACATTTTGATATTGATGGGTATGTGCTTTTCAAAAGCTTTCAGGGTTTTATCAAATGGTGCCACTCACCACAAACCAGTCAGGCAGTTCTATGTTTTGTGTAAATTCTTAGAAAACAGCATCCAGCTTTTCTTTTTACTCCTCAGCGCTGGAGAGAACAAAGCCATGAAGCAAGCGAACACCCTCACATGCACTGTTCTAGCAGCCCACATGGATGTACATAGAGATTTTACAATTAAGGATGTGTTCCTACCTTTTTATTATAGTTATAAACCTTTTTAAAGTGACAAATATTATTGACTGTCTGGACACCACAATATGTGGCTTATCATGACCAATTTCCACATTCTCCTAAAACTGAACTAACTCTGTAGGATAACAAGATCTGTCTGTTAGTGGCAGACAATCTGTAGTCATGAGATCTAAAAGGAACATAAAAAAAGGTTTTAGCATCTGTCATCAAGGAACTGCAATTTTTGCTGCTTTTATTGTGTCTACATGAGGATCTACCATGTAAATAAATGAACTGTAAGATTGTGTAAACCATTTTTTACCTTTCACATGTGCAGTATACACATAAAACTTCTTTTTAATTGATTTTTTTTTTTCCTTTTTTTTCACAGCAAACCCAAGGAACCAATGTTCAGTGCAGGTAGGAACAATTTTTAAACAGATAACCATTACAGCATAGCAAAATTTATCTGTGGATGTCAAAGAACTGTTTTGGGGACTTTAAGCATGAAACCTATAGGCACCTGGTAGCATATTTTTTCAAAAGGTTAATAATTTGCTCTAGTTTTAATGGGGCCAATGGGTTTATTTTACACTGAGGATTCTTTAAAAGAAGACAAAGAAGAGAACGCTGTGTTTTGTTACCCCAAATATATTTGAAATAGTTATTCTTCTGGCATTTTCCATCAGATCAGTAGTTAAACATATGTGACACCACTACTCTTCCAGGCAAAATTCTCACTGAATTTAGTGATTATTTATAAGAATGTTATACCTAATATTCTTAATAGTTATTTTTAGCGTGTAGATACACAAGAAAGCCTGAATTAATATTTTAACAGTGAAAGAACTAAACCTATAGAGGCACTAGCTGGAGGAATAGAGTTTTGACTGTGGTTACCAAGCCTATTGAATGGAGTATGGCTCAGTGTTTTGTCAGGTAACAGGTTAGCCTCCAGCAGAATGCGCCCGGACCGCCCGTAGAGCAGGTATTTAGCGAGCCTGTTGTACTCAAACACATCTTTATCTAGCCCTTCTGTCTCTGTCTCTGTAATCACAAGGGAAGCGCCGTGTGACACACTGCAAAGGTAGGCTTCACTCCCCAAACCTCATAGCTCTCGAAGCAAAACTAGTGCCAGTATAATAAAAGCTGTATGTGCACACAGCTGTTTTGTAACTTGCATTGTACAATGTCAAACCTTTCCTAATTCTTTTGCACAAAGCAACAAAGCCCACTATCTATTGTACCCTCTGCTGAATTATAACCCTCTTCTGCACTTTAATAATTGGGTTATAATTTAGATGCGTGTGGACTTTCTCAGAGGAGCTTGAATTAGAAAAAAAGAAAAAACTGTTGAGAGAGCTATATGGCAACACCTGGATGTTCACTGTGCTTGAAATGGTGTTCTGCACTTCTGCTGAAATTCGTTTAGAATCTGCCCCTTTGTTGGCTGTTTGCTGTTAGCTTAACATATGTTTATAGGCGCCTTGGTATTTTGTTTCCCTTGCTTTTTCATACTGAGTAGACTATAGAGTTTTCTGAACGGTGAGTTAGCAAACCTAGGCATAAAACTAATTTCTCCATGCTTTTTGCTAAATGTTATAGATTTACACTTGGTAAAATGTATCATACTGATTTCTAAAGCTGTAGCTAAGTTGTAGTGTAAATATGCACATTTTTGATGCATGTTTATATCTGTGATATAATCACAGGTTTGTCTTGCTTATTAGAGGTAGTTTATTCCTAACAGGTTTTCCACTAATCAGCATCTTTCAGCTTTGCAACAAATCTTAAAATTTTACAAAGAAAAGATGTTTATTTTCAAGATAGAGTATTTGAAAAAGTCTCTACCTCTGAGTATTTGATTTTATGCCTGCAGTCAGTAGGGGTCTCCTTTGCAGATCCTACTAGCGTTCATGCATCTTATTTCAATTCAGTAACTGAATATTTTTACTGATATTTTTCAGCAACAATTTTAATTTTACAAATGTGCACGTGTAAAAGATACATTTGTTTAAAAATCTCACCATTGTTTTTTCTTTGTAGTTTCTGCTGACTGTCTGTCTATATCTATATACCTTCACATAGACAATCTTTGCTGTCTTAAAATATTGGTTAAAGAAAACAAATGAAAAGGGATGTGCATTGCCTATGTAATTCACATGCTTTATTAACGGCATCAATCATTATAGACAAGATTAATATTACCAAAACTTAGACATACACGTTTAGGCATTTCTATTCCTGGACCAGTCATCCTAAGTTCCTCTTTACAGTTAGTGGAGAGAGAGTCACTTTGAAGACTCAGCTTATAAACTTTGGTTTTGAACATCTGAGCAACATGTGATGAATCCCTCCAGAAGTGTCTCTTGCTCCCTACTGACTCTAAAAAGAAGCTTTGAGTGACTCAGTCAAATATGATTGCTTCCATTGTAGATGTCTAAATTCAAGTTTTATGCATCCCATGATATGATGCAGGTGACAAAAACAGTCCAATGAATTAAACTTTTCATCTGTGTCTTTAGTGTAAACAGTTAGGAGTTGTCACTGCTGAAAATGCATTAACTTCTGGCATACCAATATTAGTAGTATTGGCTTGTATTTCAAGAGCATTAAATAGACACTGCATGCTTATATAAATAGAGCTTTAATGCACTATTATTATATAGAGAAAAGACCTCTATAGATTATTTTCTAATACAAATCTATCACAACAGAATTTTAAAAATACTTCCATGATTCTGGCAGTTTTACAGTCCTCCTGAACTCCAACCATCTGTCACCGTTTTCATTCTGTCCTTTTTTAATTTTTATGTTAATTTTTTTCATTTTATGCATGAATTCTGTAAATTAAGGTTTGTTTTTATTTTTTAGAACCCTAACTGTGAATTTATTGTGACAGATCAATTAGACACCTTTCCCAAATGAATTAATGTAAAAGCAAAATACACATATTTATGTAGTAAAACATAGCTAAGATGTTTATTTGTTCAGCCAATATTTTTATTCAGGATCTGTAATGTGTGCTTATTTGCCAATTCAAATAGAGCCTTAGTTTTCAAATTTAAAAAATAATGGTATGTGTGTAGTGATACTTAACAAGTCATAGCATAATTTAGCAGACCTAAATCGTATACTTTTTTTTTTATTTACATGATTTTGTTACTTCTGCCCTCCTATTTCCTCTGTGCCCACGATTATTCTGTCTAGTAACTCTACAGATGTCACTGACTCCAAAACTGCTTGATTCGCATGAGAACAAGGCTGAATCCCTTGATCTGCCGATGGAGCAGCAAGAGCCAGCACGTTCTGAATGTGGACAAACTTCAGCAGAAGTTCACAGGACACCCTCTTTGGCCTTGCCAGTTCCCAAAAGTCCTAGTCAGACCTTCATGGCATTTCCCAGATCACCTAGTTTTATAAGCCCCATGAAGTCCCCAAGTCAGTACTTCCAGATCTGTTATTAATCCCTGCCTCTCTTCCCCAAACATACTTCTTAAGAGTCCAACACATTATTTTTAGTATTTTCTCCTAGAAATGTTTACTTCTGTGAGCCAACTCAGCTTCTGTAGCTTCTCTCCTGTATGTCATTTTCCTTTCTATAATGTGCTGTCAATGTTGTCATTCCTTTTTCAATGTTTAGTAATTCTTATGCACTTATTTCTTTTTGCATGTACATCAGCATGATTCCTTTTACTAATTGTTTATGTTCCTTATTTTGGATGTATCTCTAACACTGTGTATCAAGTGTAAAGCGTATCTTTACACTGAGATGCAAAGAATGCAACTGAGTGTCAAAAAATACTTTAGATGCTGATGATCCGATGTAAATATTGATTTTAAAAAATAAAATAATTTTAAGTGGCATTTCTGTGTTAATTGTAATCTTTGATGTTTCCCCTTTTAGTGTTTAAAAGAAATTATTTTTTAACAAAAATCAGATTTTATCTCAATCCTTACAGTTTTATAGTTCTTAATATTGATTCATTCTAATTATGCTGTTCAAAATATTTAGAGGAAAAAGGGACTTGCGGTGTTTAAAAAAAATCTGTTTAATCTCTGTGATTATTAAAAAGAGAAAAAGCTGCATAATTTATCATGTAAATTTGAGACTGCATGTCATTTTGTAATTATAACTCGCCAAACTGTTAAGTGGGAAGGGACGGAGATGCACTGGAGTTCTCCAATTGTCTCTTTCTGTGTAACACTAAACATTTCTGACCTTTTGTAGAAGAAGGATACGTAAAAATGTTTCTTCGTGGACGTCCTGTTACCATGTACATGCCCAAAGAGCAAGTGGAATCTTACAATTTGGAAGCAAAAGTAGAACTACCAGCCAAGAGGCTTAAACTGGAATGGGTGTATCCTTGCTGTGGTGGTGAAATACTGGAAATAATCATGTTTTAATGATTTGTTTTACATATTTTTTAGTGCTAGAATGTAGCAAAACTAGGATTTTTTAATAGAGTTCATTTCCTTAGTGAAGTATTAGGTCATGTTCCATTCAAATAGGGGTTTGTCTTGAGGCTGCTGCGTTTTGTGGCATACGGGATGGCAGCTTAAGGAAGATAGTGGATTCTATAATCAACTTTAATATTTAGTTAACAGCACTTTGCTACTGTCATCTGCTTAGCAATGTAACTCTTAATAGATATCATATATGAAACAGTGCTTTTACTTAGATTTTAAAGACCATAAATACCCAAGAACCAAATTTTCAACTGCTTTCATTAGATGTGAATGGACATACATGTAAAATTCAAACACTAAAAAGATCACTTTTTTTTTTTTTGCATTTAATTTTAAATATAACAGGGAAATTTGTTCCTTGTTGGAAAAAGTAATGACAGACTTCATTTTTGTATACTCAAAACACGTGGGCTAGAAGAATCAAGATAAAACAAAAGCACGGAAAGATTTTAATCTCTTTGCAATATCCACTATCTTTAGGCAGACAAAGTCTTCCAATGGATTTCTATTTTAAGTAAAGTCTTTTTTTGGTCCAGAACAGTGCGAATAGGAAGTTGCTTTGTCTTCATATAAAAGAAGACAAACGGCTAATAGTCTTTTGCTGAGTTTTATAAATAGAACTACATGTGGTTTCAGAATATACACATCAAATTTCCAAAGCAATAATGACAGATTTACTATTCAGTTTTTTTTATTTCTGTTGCAGCTGAGTCTGTGAGATCTATTCTTTTCTGCTGGATCTGGAGATAATAAAAACAGAAAGGACTGAAGATGGATTAAAAACCAGAAATCAACTAAATAGCACAAATTAATAAAACGGTTGAGGTTACAGTGATAGTAGAGTGCTGCAAGCAGTCTTCTCACTGCCCAAGTTCTTCAGCACATCGCAACAAAATTGAGTGATGACTTTTCAGATCTCGACAAGGGGCCGCTGGCTCACATAATGACATGGGAGAAAGTGTGACGATGCTTTCTAAAATAAAAACATTAAATAAACAAAAAAGGTTGTCATTAGCAATATGTAGAGGGAAGTTGAAGCTAACATTTTAAACTACTATAGGAGATAATGGTTGAAGCAGATCATAATTTCCCTATCACTAGTTTCTCACTGAAGCTTTCTTAACTGACTTATAGATTTGCCAGGAAAAAATGTTAGTTTTAGTGTGAATTTAGTGATTCAGATGTCCTCTCACGTGTTTCTGTGAGTACACCTACTAGAATCCTATACACGAATAAATCTTTTCTACCAGTAAAGCAGGATGAACAAATAAAATTTTCAAACTCAACCTAAATGGTTACTGAAGAGGAGACATACATTTCCAAAAAGAAAAAGCTGTCTTTTTCCAGATTTAATTTACTCAATTACTCAATCAATATATCCACACTTAACACTTACCTCCAAGACTAGGTATTTACAGTGAATGCCTGGTTTGCAGACCAGAATGATGAGAAGAAATGCTAGATGCTGTAGTGAAAGATAATTTAAGGGTAAAGACAAAACCAGCCAAAGGCACCTGATGTTGCAGGCACTCGGATCAGCCAGGCTGGAGAAGCTGAGCTGTTTATGGGGAGGACAACAGTGCTGAAGTGGGAGAGAAGGGCTGTGGGATCACCGTCAGAAGGGCTTAGAGGTGTAAGAGAAACGAGGCACTGCAGGCAAGAGGGCCCAGTGAAGCCCCTGAGCGGACTACGGGGAGGAAGAGCAGCAAGAAAATCGAATATGTGCAGAATGGCAGACGTGAAGCCTAACGGAGTGGGGGGACAGCCACCGAGGTGCCAGCGCCTCTAGGAGCAGCTGAAGCACCAACATCGAGCGTGGGGCATCAGGAGGGGGAAGGAGAGCAGCCCCAGGTGTTCAAACCCGAGAAAGACCGACTGAGAGATAGGAAATACCTGAGCACAGATATCAAAGGAGTGGTTGAGTGTAGCACTGCATTGATCTGAAAAGGCAAGAGGGGAGAGAAAGCTTTTCTTGAAATAATTTGTGTTTTCCATTTAGCAGCTGTGTTTATGCACAGAGACATGAAGGTGTATATATAATGCTTTTTTTTTACCTTCTTTTTTTTTCTTTTACTTTTAAATCCTAACTCAAACAGCTGGTTCATTAGAAAATTATTTTTAGTTATTGAACTAAGGTACTTGTACTATTGGCTTCAGATGGTAATGCCATCTGGCCTCATAGAGAAAAATAAATTTGGCCAAATAAAGCACTGTCCTGCAATTAAAATAGTAACTCTTGTCTTTGCAGACAGATTAGAAGTTTCTAGGAGGTTATCTGCAATTGTAAGGCATTTATATTTTTAATTTCTTTGAATTTGAATATCTCAAATATTCAAATATTGAGAATATTCAGATATTCAAATTTGAAGAAACTTCCCATTCAGAAAAATAATTTGGAAAAACTGAAGAAATATTCCATTTTAGGCATCTAAAAGCTGGATTTTTGCACATTTTGGTGGATGGGTATGCAGCATTGCAACTGAATGACTACCTCCACTGGGTTTATTTAAAAATATCATCAACCTGGTATTTAAATTCATATTTTAAAAGAGGGATTTTATCCTTATTTCTTGGATTGCATTTGTGTGGGTATTTTAGTTTGACTGTGTTATCTTTGACCGGAGAAAATAGAGCACAAATCTCTCTTAAATATCTTAGAATTGGGGGTTAGTGCATGCACAAATATGTGTTGCAGCCAGATTCGCCATACTGAGTGAATTAGGACGTTGGTCTGTTTTGCCAAGATTCAGCTAATAATGCTCCTCTCTGTTCCCACAAAATGGGAAAACCAGAAGAGATACAATCCCTAAAGACTCTTCACAAGGATAAAACTACATAATTTGGCTGAATTAACATTCACTCTAAATGAGATTATTTCTGGATTAATTCCAATTATTTCACTGGATTAATTTTAGATTAGTGTTGATATGGCTAGCATCAGAATCTGGGCCGCTGCCTTTTAAATACTGCAAATAAATGGAAATGTATGAGGTAACCCTTTTCCAGTTTTATGTCCATCTGGTTGGTAATGACCAGAATAATGAAATCAATCATCCAGAACAAAGGATAATGCAGTCAATCCTAATATAATGCAAGGAGATGTACTGAATAACTTATTAGTGTTTGCATCAAGTCCAAATTTTTATTTTAATTAGAGTCAACCAGTGTAAATGCACATGGGACAAAATTGGCTTTGCCTTTGTCTGGCTTTTATAAAATTCTAGAGAATAGTAAAGAGGCAATATGTCAAAATCCTGTCACTGTCTTCATTACCAGTTCTCTTCTATATGCCATAGAGAAGATTGTGAAATGCTTTATCTGTTTTTACTGTATGAAAGTAAGGATTTTTTTGAAGGCTTTTAAGTGGTAGAGCAGTGCTCAAAACAAGAGATGCCAAATACCAGGAAATCCCAGGGGCAGAAAAGTATTTTGTGTTTGCTTAATTTTAACGTGCTAAATTTTTAGGTAATGTTACTGTGCCTTGACAAACCTGCTAGCTATGGATATAGGGGTCGGGACTGTCGCAGTAACCTGTATCTTCTTCCAACGGGTGAAACTGTGTATTTCATTGCATCGGTAGTTGTGTTATTCAATGTTGAAGAACAGCTTCAGAGACATTACACTGGTCATAATGATGATGTGAAGTGGTAAGTGTCCTAGTACACTCTTTTTTTTTCTTTCTCATGGAATAATGTCTGTGATTTCAGCTTTTGTACATTTTAATATATAATTTTGAAGAGAATTGTAATGGTTTAACTGGTAAGTCTTGCATAGGCTGGGTGCCAGTCCACGACAGCTTGTTTGCACAGTCCAATGAAGATGTGATTATGGTTGTAGAAAGAGCTGTAATCTACTCTATACCCTATAGCTGTAATCTACTCCGCACGAGACACAACTACTGCTGGTTTGAGACGGCACAGGCATTTAAGACAAGTACCCACCCGAAGGCAGGTTTGGCAAGAAAACCTGCCTTGAAGTCCAGTATATATTTACACAGGGTGTACAGAAGAGCAGAACTCTACCGTATAAGAGTCAAAATCTGATTTTCAACCTACAGATCTGCTCATTTTCTTTAATCTGTGTTTAGGATAAGTTGACATTAGTTTCTTCTCTAGGCTTACCTCTTAGCATTGATACGATCATGCTTCTCTTCCGTGTTTTAAGTAGGATTGAATTATTCGTCTTCATTGAGGTCAGGATGCCAAATATAGGTCCTTCAGGCCGGATCTAACCACAACAGCTCTAATCTCATCTGCAGTCTTCCTGGAAGTCTTTAGCCATGTTTATAGACACCCTGTAGACCGGTCCTGAGGGGTCTGGTTTGCTCATACAGCCTAATGTCATGTAGACATGCCAGCTTGGACTTCAAAGTGATGGTCTGTGTTCAAGCTTAGAGGGTGGTAGGTGTCAGAAAATACCAGTTGTGGTAAACATAAATAAACATATGGGTTGTCTTGACAGTATCTGCCCACTTGTTGAGTGTAGCTCCAGCAAGTACCAGGATAATCTGGTGGGCCCTAATGTACAAAATGAGTTTGACATCCCTTCTTTAGATTAGGCATTATGGAACACCTGTTATCCAAGAAAGCCCAAAATAGAACGGATAATCAAATCTGTTTGCACTGCAAGCATGTTTCGTTAAATAAAATTGTTCATACAATCTAGTTTTTTTAACTTTTAACTTTTTTAACTTGGACTTGTTCCATTTCATTTCATTTCGTTCAAATTTTCTCACTCTGTAGATATTCAAGAGCACTCAGGTTTATTAGGAAGAGCATACAGCTTTGCATGATAAAGCCAAGTGAATTATTGCCACTGTTCATTTCGAACAGCACTTCGCTTCTAGAATTGTATGAAAAAGAGCTACTATGAGAATAGATTTCACGTGGAATTTACTCTGGCATTACTTAAATACAAATTTGAGATTGTATTTTCATAGAGGCATTAATTATTGTTGACCACAGTTTTATAAAACTCAATTTTGATTCTGGGAATCAGATGATGTAATTTCTGTACCTTAGTTCTTGTCTTTTTCACCGTAGTTCTTATCTAAGTTTTTTTTATTATTATTATTTTAGGGATATCTTAGGGAGAAGGTGATGAACATTTTTATTAAGCTCAGACTTGAATAACTGCCATCCTGCTCTGGAAAAAATACATTGATTAGAATCATTTTTCTTGACTGCAGGTGTCTGTCTTAGCTAGATAAATAAGTTCTTATAGGAGTGCCAGCGTATTGAGTCAATAGAGCCGAGGGAGCGTTTTGTCCTCCGAGTAGATGTGTATGTTTGGCCTGGCGGCTTGTTGCCTGGACTGCATGGGTTGACCACATCTCTACCCACTCGGATAGGAGTTATCTGAAGTTAGATAATTAGCTCAGCTGTGCACTCCCTATGTCCTGCAGTCATTTAAATCTAGATGAGGTGAACACCAGTGTAAGTAACCCTGGTGCTGGTTTGGATAGGCTTATGCATATCACTGCTTTGTTTGTGAAGGAACAATTTGTTGAATAAGAGCATGAAAAATTGCCTTCTGAGTTCTGTTCATAGGTGTGTAAAATGTTTACATGTCTGTTATGCGTTTTATGACTAAAGGCTGTTACAGGCTGAAGCAAAAGTATAATGGAAAATATGATCAGTAGCTTGAAGTTTGACCTTTTCCCGTTTTTCTTTTCCAGCCTAGCTGTCCATCCTGATAGGATCACTATAGCAACAGGTCAAGTTGCAGGTACATCCAAAGATGGAAAAGTGAGTGACCCCTTTGCTGACATATAATTTTTTGCATTTCACAAGAATACCTTGTAAAAAGATAAATACTTTTCACATTGCAGTTACTGGTCTTAAATGTCAGAAATGAGCATAAACAAAACTTGAGAGTTCATATCATACCATATCAAAGTTAGCCAGTCCCATTATAAAGTTTAGGTAAATATAACTTAACTGAGTAACATAAAGTCACTTTTAAAATGGGCTTTATTCTTTTAACTTTGTAAGTACAATTGCTTACCATTATATTTGCTAAATAAGATATGAGGGTTTGATTCCTATGCTTCAGGAGAAAGTGGAATATAATCTTATATATAAAAGCTATTTCTATATCTGTAGTAGTGGGGTGGCTTTGATTTAAGGGCAATTTCCCTACTTATGATCAATGAGAGAGAAAGACTGATGGCTGCTGCTTTCTTTCAGGAATTGTAATAAACCTTTTATTAGTTTCATTTGAAAGGGCAGGGGGAAAAAGAAATAAAATTTGTCCTTTGCTTTTTTCGTGCAAAGGTTGAACATACAGCTCTAAATTCCTGATTGCTTTCATATAACACTTAATCAGCATGTGCTTACTGGGATTGCCCTCTAGTGGATTTGAGAAGCATTTCTGTCCTGTTGAATCTGTTTTGCAAAAGTCAGAGTTTGGGGAGGCAAAACTTTCATAGGGAATGTCCTGGGGCAATGTGCATCTAATGGTACATATCTCGAGTTTCATGTTTAAAGAGAAAAGTTGATTCTCACTGTGATTGTAATGAAGAATTGTAATGAAAATACAAACTTTTCCATGATAATTTTTATAATTTGGAAATTATTTACAGTTTAGAAATTCTTAATCTTCTTTATGTCCTTGCTGTTTGACATTGAGCAAAATTATCTTCTTTGTTATGGGTTGAACAGATAATCCTGGACTAACCCTTGGTCCCACATCACCAGTTTATCAACAATTTTCACGTAACATGAAACATGTCTCAGTACCCATTAACTTCTCTGCATTAGCAACTGAGACTTGAAATGCTGTGGATATTCAATCTCAGGTGCTGGTGCTAAGCAAAGCTCTCATTTGTAGCAATCTGCACTTAGCCATTCTAGGGAAGTCCCAGTAGCATTCATGCTTTAAACTGAGTTTAAATGTTTCTTGGATGCATTACCATTTTTTTAAAATCTTGATATTTTTTACACTATTGTTTCAGCTGTTATTTCTATGTCTATTTTTGTAGCAATTGCCACCACATGTACGTGTCTGGGATTCTGTTACTCTGAATACACTGCATGTCATTGGAATGGGGTTTTTTGATCGAGCTGTCACTTGCATTGCTTTTTCTAAATCTGTAAGTAAATGAATACTCATACATATGAAGAATGTGCACCAAACAGATCTTTGAAGTATTTCAGATTTAGCTTCCTTGACCAAGCTTTTTCTTTTCCTTAGCTTTCAAGGCATCATTTCTCTCAGCTTCCTCTTTAGAAGAGGAAAGCTTGAAAGCTCAGACTGTTTGTATCATTATAAAAGCTAGCAATACTCTCAGAATTCTATATCTTATGCATACCATAAATTGTTATTAATTTTTTTCAGGGACAGACAATTGCACAGGTACTTAAGTTCAAGAAATTTCATTATCTTTAATTTATCCCTTTAATCTTTTTATTACATTTCTTCCTTGAAAAAGAAGAAAGAAGTGTATCTACAGCTATTTTTTTTCTGTGCATTGTATCTAAAAATGGCCTTTTATGATGGCGTATACCCCAGATTTGGGATTTAGAAAATGAGACTCACAAAGCAATAGCAAAATATGTTGTCTGAAAGCAGCAAAAGGCTTATGGATAAAGGACCGTTGAGAACTTGAATGCTCTCGTGCCATCCTTCTGTTGGCACCCTTCAAACTCGGGTCTGTCGGGGAGGGAGGGTAGAAAAGATGGCACAGAAGGCATGCAAGTCCCACATAGAAATGTGAGTTTATACGTTGACACACAGAAACCTAGAAACTCTCTGGTTAGAGCAGGATGAACAAGAACCCAATAGCTGTGATTTATTCCAGTCATCAAAAAAGCATTTTTAAAAAGAAAAGGACTAAACTGAGTGTTTCACAGCCAAAATTTACTTCAGTGAGAGTTTCCACCAACATTTAGAATAGTGAGGATAAATATCTGTAAATATCTCCCCAGATGGGGAATAAACATCATTAATAATGAAGGACGTTGTTAAGAGCTGACAGAGGCCATAAGAAAGCAGGAGTGAGGAAAAGAATATTCCCTATGCCCATAGTGAATCCAACAAGAACTAACTGGTTTAAATTGCAATTAAAGTTAAATCTAGTCTCTGCTGAATAGTACCTCTGCTGTGTGCCCTTTTCAGCCTGTATATCATGAAGATCTATGTAATAACTAAAATATACCAACAAATATGTCCTTTTCGCCTGTAAGAAGTATTTATTTTTTAGGGTTATTTTTATTTTTCTAATATTGACTTACGAATGCGTTCATCTTTTCCATGTTTTGCTTTAGAATGGAGGAAGTAGCCTGTGCTCTGTGGATGACTCGAACGACCACGTGCTTTCCGTGTGGGACTGGCAGAAAGAAGAAAAGCTGGCAGATGTCAAGGTGTTGCAATAAGATATTTTGTGTACTGCTACTTGCTTGTATGTAGATCTGGATTTCTTGTCATAAAATGTCAATATTTAACTTCTTGTGCCTTTTCAACATTTTCGTTTTATGAAAGGCAAAGAATTGGATAAAACAGATTCTTTCCTCTATTTCTTAACAGTAGTTAAGATTATCCTAATAACTTTTTTTTGCTGCTGTTGTCATGTTAGAATTTATTAGAAAACTCCGGAAAGCAATGATAACATGCAGAAAAGAAACATATTAAACTAATCTTGTATTCATGTGGACCACCCTCTCCTTTTCAGATGTGCTTTTGAAGGATGAATTTTGATACTAACTTACAAAAAAAGAAAAAAAGAAAAAGAATACCATTTGACTTCAGTCTTTTTGCCTCAAAGTATTGTGCCAAAATATTCCAGCCTACAGTAATAAATGAATGGCTCAGGATTTTTCTTATATCTCCAGTTGATTGTTTATATAACTAGAGAAGCGTTTTATATCGATTTTCTCTTTGAATTTTAAATTTTGATACATGTTTTTCTTTTCTCTTCCAAGTGCTCTAATGAGGCTGTATTTGCTGCAGATTTTCACCCCACTGACACAAATATAATAGTTACTTGTGGAAAATCACACCTTTATTTTTGGACACTAGAAGGCAATTCCCTCATTAAAAAGCAAGGATTATTTGAGGTAAAATATGCTGTTTTCTTAATTTTATGCTTATCATAATGGTACAGTCATGCGGAAATAAGGCTTAGTAATATCTGAATAACTCCAAAAATATAGCTATTAAATTTTCAGTTTTACAAAAATTCAAATAGCATTCGTGGCATAGCACAGAGAACTTTTTGGTGATTTGTCACAGTGATGTTTCAAAGGGTAGTTCCCATTCTGTTCCTTATATGCCTTTTCTATATTTTCTATACTGTTCCCCACCAAAAGAAAATTACATTAAAACTCTCTGCTCACCTCAGGTTGAAAAATACAGAAGGAAAAATATGCCCTTTTTTTCTTTGTCAGAGGAAAAACTTGCAAACTCCCATCTACTTCAACTAAAAATTATGTGAATATGAATATTCCTCTGTTCTGCACAGATCCATACACATATGTAGTTCAAGTACAGATTGAGCCACACAGTGTGTGCTAAATACCATTTTAATTTCCAGGCCTTGATTTGGTTTTGTTCTTAAATACAGACTAAGCTTTACAGCTTTACGTGCGCAAAAGGGAAATGTTTGCAACGACTGCAGAAAACTGCAGCAGGATCTAGTTAACTATTTGCTTGTGGAGTCATGACTTGCAGCTACAGTCAAAACAACCACTTTGCAATGTCAGCTTATGTATTCTGTGTTAAATACAGATGAGATACTGAGAGAATGCATTGAATTTTGTTTTATTTTATTTTGTTTTTCGTTTATTCCTATCTTCTAAACAGCTGGATGGATTTCTGCCTGCTATGGAGCCATTATGCCATATGGTTATTGTAAATGCAAAATAGTGACGGTCCTGATTAATAAATAGTTCCAGATATTTTAAGGGAGAAAGGAAACCATAAAATTTACTGTTCAGCCAACATTCTAAATAATGTCCTGAGAAGCTACTAGATAGTGAACATATTTGTCCTCTTACATATTTCTCTGTTTTGTTCTTGTCAGTATCTTAAAAGCAGGGTCTCAAAGCAGCATTTCCACTTCTAAACTTAGCAGTCAATCCAATGATGATTTATACTGCAGCCAATCTCTTCAGTAAGCCGTAGAGTAATAGTAATTCTAGAATCTCTGGAGAACGAAATAATAATAAAGTTTGTTTGCATTGCTGCTCATTTCCCAATGCTTTGAGCCTTTGGGCTTGAGAGGGAGTTGGAGATTCAGAGTGTCCCGGGACGTTCTTGGTCGTGTGTTAAATGTTGGCAGGTCATCTCACTTGCAGCTGCAACATGTAACGTGGACCGACGTGTACTGGGACCCCAAGCCCCGCTGATGCATCTTTTGCTTTTGCCTAGTTTAACTGTCTGGACCCTATGAAAGAGGTTAACCCCTGTGTGGATATTTAAGTAATGATGGAACTCTAAAAGACTGTCTGTTTCTCAAGTGAATACTGTTATGAATGGTGGTGTGTGGTGCTCTGAGTGTCTGAGTGTGTATTTTTCGTGACTGTGCAGAAACAAGAGAAGCCAAAGTTTGTCCTGTGTGTGACCTTCTCTGAAAATGGTGATACTATTACAGGAGATTCAAGCGGAAACATTTTGGTTTGGGGGAAAGGTAAGGCAACATTCACATTCATTGAGAAACATTATTATTATTATTATTATTATTATTATTATTATTATTATTATTATTATTATTATTATTATTATGAATTTTTGCATGAGTGTAACCCCATTTTAGGAATGTGTTCTGCATTTTTTTTTCCCTAGAAGAGGAAGTGAATCCCTTGTTATGTTGCAAGATTTCTTTCTCTCTGTCGGTTCTTTTGGGATGGACAGAAATGTTCTCAGTGGTGGCCAGTGACAGGACCAGGGGCAGGGGGAGCAAATTGAAATACAGGCAGTTCCATCTCCATGTGAGGAAGAACTTCTTTACCATGAGGGTGACGGAGCACTGGAACAGGCTGCCCAGAGAGGTTGTGGAGTCTCCTCTGGAGATCCTCCAAACCCGCCTGGATGCCACCGTGTGTCCCGTGCTCTGGGTGTCGCTGCTGGAGCAGGGAATTGGACTACTTGAACCCTAGAGGTCTCTTCCAACCTCAACCATTCTGTGATTCTGCTCTTTGTTTTCTTCTCTTAATATGGCATATTGTATTAAGCTTTCACCTCTTCTGAGTCAGTGCTCTATATTCAAGGGCGGGCTGCTTGCACATGTTCAGAAGACCCTTAGCAAAAACTTCTTTTTATGTAATGCAATAGCAAATAACACAATATGTCCATAGTTAAATCAAAAGCAATTTTAAAGGAAAAAGCACTTCTTGTCTCCTGAGTCAATTTACTACTTGAGCTAAACATGAAGTCAGCCAGGCTTTGCTTCAACGTGCGTGTTTCTGTTATAAAATCACTAATATTCTTTTTGTTATACTTCATGATCATAATGATTCTCAAATTCGATGTATTTATATTGACATAGTTGGCGTGAAGGTGCTGTGAGGCTAAGGAGGCACTTTCAGCACTTGCCTCCTGACAGGGCATCAGAGACTCCCAAGTAGGCAGATTTTAAGTGAATAAATGTGGTTTGGAGATTTGTGTCTGTTTGTTTTGAGTTGAAGAATAATATATTTTAAAGATAAACTAATTCAGCCCGTTCTGTAGAACTAAGCATTTTGGTGCGATACCTGCCCTCCTCATTGCTAGATATAAACCTTGACACATAGAGAAAAACAAACCAAAGAAAAAAACCAAAGAAAACAATGAGCTATTAAGCTAAACATTTAAGTAATAATATCTTTTCTGCATACACCCAGGTACCAACAGAATAAGCCACGCAGTTCAAGGGGCGCATGAGGGTGGAATATTTGCTCTTTGTATGCTACGAGACGGCACCCTCGTCTCAGGAGGTGGAAAAGATCGAAAACTAATATCTTGGAATGGAAATTACCAAAAACTCCACAAAACAGAGGTGATAACTCCTATCTTTTACTCTCTTACTCAAAGTGAGATTTTACCTATCTTCTAAGCTGACTTTATTTTTTTTTGTTTATGAAATAAACTCTGTGAGAAAGAAAATCAATACCAAAATGATTGCCTTTTGAGTAATCAGGTCATTTTTGTGATAAGCTATTCTTTAAATAATATTTTATCTTTAAGATCTGTTTGATTTGGAAAATATCTTCTAATGATATTTTTTGTATTCTTTCTTCATTTTGCAATTGATCATGTTAGATCGTTTTTGCTTAAAATACAACAGTATTATGAGAGTATTTTAATTATTTTAGATTTTTTCTTTCCAAACTGATATCATTTTTAATCACTTTTTCGCCATATATTTTTCTGTTAGGGTTTTTTTTTTCCATTTAATAAATTCCTAAAATCAGTTCTATTGCAACTGAACTTGAATTTTAAAGTGGACTTGGTTTAGCTGGGATGGTATGATGGTTTACATATTGGATGAAATTGTATAATTGGTGTAAAACTGAGTTTCAACTAAGATGTCTATTGCAAAACATTCCAAATGTGCTTGCAACTGGAATGGCATGATATTTTCAGTAACTTATTTTTTTACCACAACATGCAATACATGTTTGTGTCCTGTGTCTAACTGTGGCTTCTGAAGACCCTAGCTCTGAGCAGAAATACTTAGTCTGATATCAAGGTTGTAAATAAAATATGATAGAGTTAATACAGCATGAAAAAACGGTAACTTTTCTGCTTGTTGGAATATTTAGCTTATCTGCATATGCAGAACGTTCCATGGACAAGGATGTTTGTTCCTGTAGTGTTATAAACACATTTACTAAACTGATGCAAATTACAAACTTCTCAAAGCTATGGATGTATATTCACGTATTTTTATCATCTCTGTACAATTTCTGTTAAAATGTACTTGTTAGTCTGTAAAAAATACTAACACAGACAAATTATCTTCTAGTCTGACTTATCTCTCTCTCTTTATTTGTTATGAACACAGATTCCAGAGAAGTTTGGTCCAATAAGAACAGTAGCAGAGGGAAAAGGTGATGTTGTGTTAATAGGAACCACTAGAAACTTTGTTCTACAGGGAACGCTGTCCGGAGACTTTTCTCCAATTACCCAAGTAAGTTGCTGCTTTACTTGAATATTTCTAATTTTTGTGTGTAAGTATTGGCTAACATCAAGCATCATAAATGTGAATCTGTAAAATTTATCATTACAGGACTTTTGGCAATGAATATCAAGATAAATAAGTGTCTATCCAAGGCAATGTATTTGTAATCCTTTAATATATAATTTCCTCGTTTTAATCCTGTTTAAATGTGGTTGGTTTCATTGCTGCTGTCGACTCTGTTAAGAAACATTTCTGTTCATGTAGGGTCACACTGATGAGCTCTGGGGACTTGCAGTCCATTCCTCTAAACCTCAGTTCTTCACTTGTGGACATGACAAACACATCACCCTCTGGGATGCTACTTCTCATCGCCCCATTTGGAACAAGATTATAGATGTATGCATTTATTAGACAAAACTCTACTTTTCTTAGAGAAGTTCTCAATTCCTTTGCTTTTTGGTTTTATATTTTTGTACTTAGGCCACTCAGCTGAGCATTTGCAAACTCTAACAATACTGACAATAGCATCAGTCTTTGTTTATTACATGCACCAGTAGAAAATTATTTTGAATAAATTATCATCCTCTTCAAACATATATATACAAGTCTCAGAGGTTAACAATTCTGTGAAACTTCGTTGAAGTTAGTAACTTATTTGAAATTAATAATTTGTTTAAAATTAAGGAGAATGCCCCTTCTACCTACCGCTAGGACTGGTGATTACAAATTGATTAAAAAAATTAAGGAAGTTTAGTAAAATGGCTGAAATTTGATCAGTGTTTTAGAATATAGAAAACAAGATAACATAGACATTTGTGTGAGCTGTATTACTTGATTTTCTCCTTGCATTTTAAAACTATTTTTGGTATGTATCAGAAAAAGAAAATTATTTATCCTGGAACTTTATTCTACGACATGCAGTGCAGGGTTCTGGGTAGCTGTAACACATTAGAAAGAAAATACACTTTTAATTTATTTTCTTTTTGGTATACATTTAAATGGCAAGAAAAAGTGGCAAAAGTGTTTGTTAGTGTCTCAATATTGAAAATCCAAATAAGAAACCGAATTCATGTCCTTAATCTCCCACTAAACTTCAACTGGCAGGAGCTGAAAAAGTCTTCTCTGTGTGTAGAAATTAATACTTTATCCCTCCATGCAAAGTAATGCATAACTCTGTTGAGTAACATACTCGCATGTCCTTTCGACAGGACGTAACCTGCAGCTCTGATACTTAATTCTTAGATCAGCTATAATTTAGTAAACTACTTTTATCTCCTGCTTGTGATATACTGAGAAGCTGCTTTTGCCAGTGTTACTGCTAGGAAATTGCTTGCCAAGTTATTTTTTGACAAGATAGTGCAGAAAACATCAGTGGCCTTGTACCGAGGAAGAGTCTGTTGGGTAATGCCTGAATCTTTTTTTTTTTTCCTCAAGTTATATTAAAAAAATCTGTTCCTCAAGAAAAATTGAATTGTGTTTTTGTTATGCACGGAGGTGATTAATAACTTGTGCTTCTTTCTGCAACATTTCAGGACCCAGCACAGTCTTCAGGTTTTCATCCTTCGGCCTCCGTCGTGGCTGTAGGGACCCTAACGGGAAGGTAAGAGGCACAGGGCTTACGTGGAGGGCACCAAGCAGCAGCACAGGATTTTTCCTTGCCTTAGTGGCCTAGAAACCCTGTCCTTGGAGCAGCACCCACTGCACTGAGCGAGGAGAACAGAGCCCGAATGCGTAACAAGGAGAATGTCCCTGCCGTGGGGACAGCCTGAGACCGGAAGGGTTTCAGGGGGCAGGAGCAGTAGGTCAGCAGTAAGACCATGTGCCATCAGTGGTGGTGTCACCAAGCCAGTGACCTAAATGCTAAATTCTTCTGTCTACCATTGCAGAGGAGAGTTTAGAGGAGTTTGAAGGCGCATAAAGGATTAGCTTTGCAGACGTGCACACAGTGTGCCTGAGGCCCACAGGGCAGCACAGAAGAAATCACATAGGAAAGGATGTTCATTTGAAAAGCTAATAAGTGGTGTATTCTCTCAAATGCAGTGATATCCAGGGGCTTTAACAGACTTTTGGCAAATTTCCTGCTGTTAGGCATGGTAAAAACACATATTAAGAGACTTATTCTGCCTGAAAATGGACAAAACCAGGGAGAAAAGTAGTAACAATTATCTGCATTTTACAGGGAAACCTGAGCCTTTTGTCACATAGTGGATCATTGGCAGATCCATCAGTTTGTCCTTGATTGCCTCTGTGCTAAATGGAGAGCCTGCACCATGGTTTTGTCCTTTCCTTTAAAGTCACCTGAGGGCAGACTTTGCTGTCGGTATTGTAAACACTGAAACATAACTGAGAATATGCCTACAGCTGATAGGTGATCAGGATTATTTATGCGTATTTCCAAAAGGAGAAGTTTGGAGATGGAAAATTTACTTGGTCTTTAATAAGCCTGTGTAAGTATTAAAATGCAAACCTCAACTTTGTCCCCTCTGCATTTCCACTGATTAAATTGTGATTATAAATAAATAAATAAAGCAAACCTTCATGTTAGAAGAATCAATGTGTTCTAAGTCTAAGATAAAGCAATCCTGATTCTTGCTCTTCTTTTCGGTTGCTCTGGGATTTAATATATAGGCATCAATTTAAATGTCAGCGTAGCACAGAGAAACCTTAAAGGAGGCGGTTAATTATACATAATTCATACTTTATTCTAATTAATGACACATGGTAAAACAGAATGCAATCTCAAGATTGATATTGGGGTCAATGTCTGGAAATTGTTCTTTTTAAGACCATTGGAAGGAAATCGCACTTCTGTTACAGTATAAAATAAGCTGAAATGAGTAGCACTTGCTGTTTTTCTTTTTGGTGGAAAACTTACGCAGTGTTTCTATTTTGACAGAAGAAAAGTTGGTCAAGATTGCAGCAGAATTAAATTCCTTATGGAATGATTTATTGGCCTCTTTCTATATTTACAACAGGTGGTTTGTGTTTGACACAGAAACAAAAGACTTGGTCACTGTACACACAGATGGGAACGAACAGCTGTCCGTAATGCGTTACTCACCAGGTTTGCACGAGTTTATTTGCTGCTTGGAAAAGAAGTTGAATTTGGGGGTTTATTTATTTTAAAATTGCTCCCCAGTTGCCATATTTAAGCTGAAAATAGGTATGTGGTGAAACACTGGCAGCAAGGAGTGGGCAGTGTCTTGATCTCTAGGGTATTTTTTTTTTTTTTTTAATTTTCCATTTTTTTACCCTGATATGTGGCATGGTTTCAATGGGGAGGGAAAAACAAACTGTGCTTGTTGTTGCAGTCAAGCTTGCCCTAAATTGACAATAGCTGCTTCCAGGACTGCTGTATGTCTTTAAAGCAGTATTTCCCCATAAACCTGCTGTTTATGATATTGAATCAGACATCAGTTGTAACTGTAAAAGAAAAAAATAGAACTGTCTTTTTTCTTCAGTGTTAATGCATTTAATATGCAATTGCCATTGTCTGTGGTAAAATAACTCTTTAAAATCATTTTCAGTTCTTTCTTGCTAGAATAATTGCAATTCACGTTTGTATTTATAGATGGAAACTTCTTAGCGATAGGTTCCCATGACAACTGTATTTATATATACGGTGTAAGTGAAAATGGAAGGAAGTACACTCGCATTGGCAAATGCTCAGTAAGTGACCTTTCCTCTCCGTGTTTGGTATTAACGACCAAGTGTGCTTTATGAGACTGTATTAATAGGGCTATGTTGAGAGATTCTGTTGGCACAGCTGATATAATACTCTTCTCTTCCTAGGGTCATTCCAGCTTTATTACCCATTTGGATTGGTCTGTTAATTCACAATATCTTGTGTCTAATTCAGGGGACTACGAAATCCTGTACTGTGAGTAGCAACTATATTTTGTCTTCTAGTGCAGATTTTAGGCAGTCTGATTACGATTTAAAATTTAAATGAGACCCTATAATTGCAAAGAGACACCATATGTTTTAACTCATCTGGTACAATCAAAGCCTTTGCAATTTTAAAATCAAAAATATTGTCATGCTTTTTTTCTTTTATAGGGATCCCCTCTGCTTGTAAACAAGTAGTGAGTGTTGAAACAACTCGAGATATAGAATGGGCTACTTACACCTGTACTTTAGGATTCCATGTTTTTGGTATGTACAAGCTCTTATCGTCGTTATTAACTGATACTTTCTTTTTTTGTTTTTATGAAACATGACTATTCATATTTCAGGGAAAAATAGAGAACTTCTGTTATGTCATTTTTATCACAATCTGTCCTCTTATTTCGATCCAGAAAGGCTCTGATTTAATATATTCTTGTTAGCTTCAAACAGAGATATAAAATTGCAAGGAAAGTGAAAAATCAGAGAAGAAACCACACACTGCCCATTCTGTGACACTTGAAAAGCTCTCATCTCTTTAGGTGAAACTCGTATGGAAATTCCATTTCTGTGGAGCTCGTGTAACTTATTTGTGCGACATTTGGACCAAATTCCCCTATCAGAACCAGTTTCATTTCAATTTTGTGCTTGCACAGTTACTGTAACAGCCTCCATCACAAAAAAAAGCTTGTAATGGACTTTAAGGTGATACATTTAATACAATTAAATGAGATTAAAGATATAAAAGACAAAAAAATAAACAAACAGGAACACATCTAACAAATCCTAGATGGCAGGATACATAATGTATCTCTCATATGAGAGGTGAATAGAAGTATAGAAATGCTGAATATATTCCAACCTTTATCCTTTGGACCTTGAGTTTATCTGACTCAGTTTCACAAAGTCACAGCATTTTGGGGTTTACCATTAAAGGCTCAGATATTCTGAAATGATGAAAATATTTAAGTTAGCATTCCATGCTTTATAGTGTCTATAGTATCTAGAATAATAAATTGAAGAAATGCATACATTCTAAATTGGAAGCTGGTCCAGTAATGGAAGTTGGAAGTCAGTCTGCTCTTCAGTACCTCAGGGCTTCTGAGCAACCACTTTGAAGAGTCTTAAATGCTTGCCAGGATTGCCCTATGGGTGTAGCAGAAGCAGTCACATCATCAAAGCTGTGGGGCATCCAGTAAATGGATGTTCACCAGCTACTGTCTGACCGAACCTAGAGACATTTTCCCACTCTAACAGCATCAGGCAGACATCACAAATAGTATGCATAACATTCACAGTTTAGCATAATCAGGGCGGGTGGAAAACGAACACCGATCTGTTGAACACCTGCCTTCAAGTGTGGCAACAGATTAGTCAGCCTGGAAGTATTTGGAGATGATTCGACCAAAAGTCAACAGCATGTAAGGAAACATGTTCAGTGAAGAATATTCCAGTGGCGCAAACACATGTAAACTTGCAGGACAAAAGACTACAAAACGCTTCCTGATCTATATGCACTTGGAAGATCCAGGTGCTGCTGGACAAGGCATCAGGGCATACCACATGTCTACTATTTAAAAAATAGGTACTTGAGTTGACAGACAAGAAAAGAATAAATGTAGGATGCTGTGAAAAGCCTGACAATGTAATTGCAAACAAGCTAGGAAAGCACTACTGAGACTAACCCAGTGCAAAGCAAATTAGAAGGCTGTACAGTTAAGATTATTTTTATTTAAATATTTTTATTAATAATATGGATGATAAAGCAGTATGTTTATTTAATCTGTAGGTGACATTAAGCTGAAAGAGTAGCAGTTAAAATGTACTTGACAGAATAATGATAGGAAAAAGGACGCAATTCAACAGGGACAAATAGAAAGTCATGCAGTGAAACATCATGAGCCAATTTGCACAAATACAGAATGGAGGGTGGCTGGCAAGACAGCAGTTCTGCACAGAGAGATCAGGAGATTACTCTTGCCAACGAACTAAACATGAGGCAGCATTATTGTGCTGTTGTGAAAAAGGCAGATGCATTAGTAGGATGTAGAATGAAAAAGATGACGTGCAAAATGTGAAGTAATTGTCCATTTAGCCTCCGTATCTGCTTCAGTCACAGCTGGAATACTGTTTCTGGGTTTTGTCTGTTGAACCAACAGATAATGTGGTCCAAATGATAAGTAGCAAGGGTAATAATATATGTAAATATTGTTCTGGGGGAAAAGATGTAATGAATGAGTTCTAGAGAAGAGAAAGAGAAAACAGACTGGCATCAGTCTCCAGATAAGAGAAAAGAAATGATCTCTTGTTCATGCTCACTCCAGAGTGAACAAAAAAATAGTGGACTAATTTTTCAGCAAAGCTTGCTCAGTTTACCTGTTAGGAAAAACTAACAGCGAGAATAGTGGGTTACTGGAAAAACTCATGACATATCATAGAATCTCAGAGAAAAAAGAATCTGATATGATTTTTTCCCCACATCCAAGTGACAGTTTTGTTTTTAAAGCATATCCTCCAATTTGTCCTATTGCCCCCTTGAGAAGACTCCTCTCCCTTTTCAGCTGTCCTTGATGTTCATACAGCTTCCTTTTTGACAAAGCAGTTACTTAAAATGAACTTGCTGTGTCTTTATTCTGTGCCTCATTCGTAATCCCACATTAGTTGTTAGTACTGTATTTCTCCCCTGCACATTCTTTTTTTTTTCGTTTTTTTCTTTTTCCTTATATTCTTGATTTAATAAAGAGGTGTTTTCATATGTGATGTCAAGAGAATTAATGGCACTCCACAAATCAATATCTGGTGTTTCATTTGATTTGCAATAACTTGTAATTCCTCAAACATCACGTGCATAAGAAGAAATAACTTCCTTTCAGTGCTTTCGTATC
Organism: Eudromia elegans; assembly: GCA_003342815.1. Classification (NCBI taxonomy): domain Eukaryota; kingdom Metazoa; phylum Chordata; class Aves; order Tinamiformes; family Tinamidae; genus Eudromia; species Eudromia elegans. Next base: position 3,480,820 of record PTEX01000006.1, on the reverse strand, counting down.
TTTACGTACAACATACCAAAGTGATATTTGGGAGGAACTACATATACAACAAGTGCTATTCTGCAGTACAGGACAGGTTCCCCTTTGGGGGTTCTCTGTAGTCCAAATGATGGAATCTAGCTGGAGCGTAGGGTAAGCAGAGCAGGGAGTGCCCAGCTCTGTATACACACAAATACACGAACAAACAAAAGAAGTTGCAATAAGGAATTGGACTTTAGTATTATTTCAGCAGATGAACATTCAGGAGTTTCTAAGATATGGTACAAATATCAACAAGCATATAATTTAATTTTAGAACAATACTGAAAGTTCAACAAGGAATAGAGGACATCAGGAAGGAGGAAAATTACTTAGAGTAAAATAAACCATCTAAGGGTTTTATAATATGCTTTGTTTGTATTTGAGGCATCCATTAATTATTTGAATGTCATTTTAAAATTGTTTTAGATAGGTTTTTAGACGTCAATAATATGAATAAAGTGTGTTGGGTCATATGATAGTAGTGTGAAAAAAGAGTGATAAGCCATACACAAACTTCTTTCTGGGTAGCTGTATTAGGAAAAAAAAAAACCTTTAAGACAAGCAGAAGTGAAAAATAAAAACAGTAACATGCTATTCTCTACATAACCCTGCAAAAATCCCGGTAGGTTCAGCTATATGAGCTTAATTTAGCGGAACACTTTCCTGAAGTAAAAATCGCTTTGCCGAATAGAAAGAATAAACAGAAGTATTTCTTCGTGCTTAATTTCCTCTTAGGATTTGGACTTTTGCTGGAGCAAAAGTACACATATTGACCCAACCACAGTTGTTTTTATAGTTCTTTTTTTTTAAACGAGTAATTTTTAATCAAAATTATAACAAAAACCTGATCTACCACTTGTATTTCCATTATAGAAACCTTTAATTATTCCCTCCATGTTTCAGGTGTGTGGCCTGAAGGTTCAGATGGAACAGATATCAATGCTGTTTGTCGATCACATGGGAGAAAACTGCTATCAACAGGGGATGATTTTGGCAAAGTACATCTCTTCTCATATCCCTGCTCACAGTTCAGGGTAAGTTACTTTAGAAAAAATAATCGCTCATCCGACTCTTACAAACACAGGATTTCTTTGCCTATGCACAAATGAGAGAGTAGGATTGCTTATACAATAAAGGATGCCAGTTAGTGCTGACTGACGCTAACCCTAAATGTGAAATATGATTTAATACCACAGTGTCTCAGGAGGATAATGCGGATGCTTTTATTCCACCATAGTTTGAACGTTATGCTCTAATGTTGTATTTTATGAGAATTTATATTCTCGCCAATATGGTCTTTTGCAGGCCCCCAGCCATGTGTACGGTGGACACAGTAGTCATGTAACTAATGTAGATTTTCTCTGTGAAGACACCCACCTCATCTCCACAGGTGGAAAGGATACAAGTATTATGCAGTGGCGCGTCATTTAGAGCAAGCATCACCGTGAACACACACAGCGGAGTCGACCATGCACAGAACGTCTGTATAAACTGTATATTTAAAACTTAACAGTATGTTTGCAGTTTAGCCTGGTCACTGTGATTTTTGTTTAAAGAATTTTTACAAACCTCAGGAAAATTAAGCCCTGTGCTGGTTACCTTACTCAGTCTAGTAATTTTTTTTCCATTGTGTCACACCTTAAGAATGATTGTTTTATCTTTTGTTGTACAATAGACAATGCAGTACAAGTTTAATATAAAAATGTGGCTCGACAGTTTGCAATACAGTGGTATCATCAGAATGTGACTATCTTAAATGTTTTCTATAAACACTGCTAAAATGGTCACAAAAATGCCTTTCAAAGACTGTATATATGTGCTTATTTGTTTCACTATCTACACTTTGTACTGTATATGTACTTATTTAGGAAAACCTACGGCAACACTGAGGTACTGAATCATTTCTGGTGGAAGATGATGAATTGATTCAAAAGGCATAAATCAAGTTGCAAGATGCAAAAATTGACATATTTTAGCTCTGAAAATGTGAATTTTAGTAAATTTGCATTCCCTTGGGAATAGCACACCTTAGATATCACTCGTGAGGAGTTTTATTCCCTTTGAAATCAGCAAATCAGCAGATTATTCCCCAGTTTAGCCTGAATATCTCAGCAGGGTTTACAGATGTTTGTGGTTCAGGTATTCCACGTGAGTTTAAATCGAAACCTTTTTAGTTGAATATGAACAATTTCTTATTTCAGAACAAAACACAACAAAACTTGATCACATCCCCATTATTGGTTGGTGTATTTAACTAATATGTATATTAATCAGCATGATACTATATTGTACATGTATAAGATTTTAGCAGTTCATAACAAATGGTAAGGCAATCTAGCTTTACTTTTTTATGCTTACGGATATTGTATATTTGTATTTTAAGACCAAGTAGACCAAGTCTAAAGATATCTTTTTAAGTGTACCATAAACCTGCAGAGGGTGAAAGAAGTCTTCAAAGTCTACATGAGACATTAATGTGTAACTTCTGGCCCCTGTGTTTTGTGCATGGATGGATATTTATAGTATGAAATAAGATTGTGTTTTGCAATGAAGTAATAGTGGAGGTGGTATAAAATGGTTAAGAAGGCCTTATCAATGTTGATTGTGATGCAGATTGAAATGTATTGTTTACTTTGAGGAATGTATCTGAAGAATTTTAAAAGAGAGGAGTTCTAAGCAGACTCAAAGAAAGATAATATTAAAATTTTGTCTGTAATGGACAGTAAGCGCTAATTCATTGAACTCTAAAGCACTGGTTGTTTAGAGTGATTTAAATGAAAGATAACCAATAAATTTTGAACTTTTTTATTACATCTCCAGCCTGCTATACTGACAGTGCAGGACACCAATAAACATGTATTAAAGTGAATTTTTTCATGTGTTCTTCCTGTTCAATTTAATGGGTTAATTTCAATCTGAAAAACTTGCTGTCTGATAGATCCATTACCTAATAAGACACATTCATGAATTTTGAATAAGACACATAGGACTTTTTGAATGAGACACATTGTGCAAATACTTAGTTGGAGGTACATAAAAGGATGTGGTTAACTCTAGGAGTGCAAATGCTGATGCGTACATGGTAGATAAACCTCAAGCTTAACAGCCAAGCAAGGGCTGCTTCCAGCTATGGACTTGCTTGATCCCACCTCCTAGGACTACATATCATGATCCCCTGAGGCCTCTCTTTGCAGAGAGATGTCAGGCCACTGCAGAGGGTGCAATCTTCATTGCAAGAGTTCTTGACCATGTTCTATGTTAGCAAATCCTGCCTGAGGACAAGTTCCTAAGGCCAAGGTTTCAGGGTCACTTCAAGCTGCCATAAACTAGCATTGTCACTGCTTCTTCCCATCCTAGGAGGCAATACAAGAGTTAACGGGGCCATAGGCAGAGCCCCTGGAGATGGACCTGGTTTAAAATTAACTCAGGGGAAAAAAGGCAAGCAAACAAGAGACAACAGAGACTGAGTCTTGGTACAGAGCGTCTTTCTGATCTCTTTCTCCATTTCAAACTATTTCCCCTACAAGATATGGGTGAAGAAACCTGCAAATTCACCCCTATGGTTACCGATGAAAAAGGAATTTTCAACAGTCCCATCCTGCATGTGCTCCTGTTGCTCCTCTATTTCTACTTTTTTGCTGTTAAATGTATCTTTGTTCCTCTCTGAGACCATGATAGATATACTGGCTGTATTCACAAATGGTGGGTAACTTATTAAGCCAAATACCCTTTTGATGACTATTTAAGATATTCTTTTCTCATTATCCCGGAAATTATTTGCAATGTTACCATTGTTGTGTGTAATCCAGCACATCTGCTGTTCTCTTTCTGTGTCATTTTCCTCACTTCTTTCTTCCAACTCTGTTACAAATACTCCAATGTGACCAACCTACTGGGTTTTTTTCCAGTCTTCTCACCATCATAAATCCACATCAAACTCCCATGTACTCACATGCTTGTTCTTACTCACTTTTCATGGCACTTATCCCAGTCTGGGTCTTCTGCTCTGTCTGTCCTTTCGGCTTCTCATATAATCCCCACTACAGCCTTCAGCTCTCCCCACATCTGCCCAGTTTCTCAGCTCTTGCATCTATTTTTCTCAGGAATACCCTCTTTGGGGCAAAAAGACCCCCAAATTTACTTTGCATGTTTCACATCTTCAGTAGCACCTGGTCCTCCAGCACCTGGATTCCTTCACCTGATCCCCCCACCCTTTGGCAGCAGTTGTCTCTCACCATTTCACAGAGTCTGGGGATAGAGGGAGAGCAGCCCTAGATAGGACTTGGTGTTGGCTTCAAATCCACCGTCTCCTCCACATCGCTGACATCTACCAACCGTGCAGCTAGTCCCCTTCCGCCTCCCTCAGTCACCATTCCTGATCCCTGCCTCTCCTTCTGAGAATCCCGAGCACTGCCCTACCACAGCTTCAGCTTGGTCCATCTTAGCCCTTGCCTGCTCGTGTTGCTCTTCTCACCTGCCTATAGAACCCGTGGTCCTCAACATCTCTGTGACCACTTTGTGGCCAACGTACTGGTTTTTTACAATGCTACAGGTCAGAGATCCTCATCTATGCTGCTGCCTTGATCTCAGCTTGTCAATATTAAGGACTTGGCATCCGCTCTTCGACCTTCCTTCCTTCCTTGGGTTAATGTGCTGAGATGATCAATACCACCTCGCTGCTTCTTGATTGTCCTCTCTTTATCCGCGTGCATCCCATTATATGTATATCACATGCTCAAATTATGAAATACTTTTGGAGTAGGGTTTTTTGTTTCCTTTGGTGGTCTGTAGCCAAAACTCTAGAGCAGTCGAAGCCAGGCCTCCACTTTGTCCAACACGATGAGCAGGTATATTCAATGTACATGCAGGTAATACACCTTGGTGTCAGCATTTTCAAAGTGATTCGCTACTGGAGGACATTTTATCTCATCCCCAAGTCTTAAATTATTCAGTAAACAATAGCTATGCTTTCAAAAGATGCCTTTCTGCCCCTAGTATATGCTTACAAAACAAATACAGAATCAATCTGGTTTTTAGGTCAATTATTTCAAATCAATGCTTTTCATCATTACATTTGCATCTCCTTCCTAAAATATTTATTTCACTCCCAAAGGACAAATATTTGTGATATGCCAAAACTACAGTCTTTGTACTTTGCTATATATCATGTTGTGTTTTATTTAAATTGTGGTCTCTAAAGTCATTATTGCATAGAAGCTTATGATAGTGCCTAGTTTTGATAAGAGGTTAAAATCTGATAGATATTAATATTTTCCAGCTGATGAGCTCCACAAAAATCAGCCACTGCATTAAAAAAGAGTCAAGAAAAGGGGTATATGGAAGAGAATTCTTACAATTCCTTACAATTCTAGCAAATAAAAGAGTCCATTTCACACACACCAAAAAAACCCCTCTCAGCTAGGAAGTCCTTTTTATAAAATGGATTTTTCACTATTCGAATTAATAAGAGATCATATTTTCTACATGAAAAGCTTGGGTGAAATGTGTTCTTCCTTCAAAAGAACTAATTTTAGAAAATATTATTTCCCTTCAAAAATATTCATGTGGCAGGAATTTGTAAAGCAAAACAGAAACCCTTTTTGCAGAGCTTGGCACTCCTGATCTCCCTGGTTTCTGATCAGAGGAGCAGGCCGTCTTTCTGTTGTGCTTTTCCTCCATCCCTGGAACTAGAACTGTTGACAGATCACAGGCTGCATCCGCAAAAACTCCACAGATGGCAAGGAAAATGTCACTTTAATTAACGCTGTAAAGAACAGATCCTTGCGAGAAGCCTAAACTGAAATCATCCTCTCCTGTCGCTGGCCTGAGCGCGTGGCTCTGCGTTCCATGTCTCGCATGGGAACTGGGGGCTGCCCTTGAGACGGTGCCCCAAGGCAGCGGATTTCGCAGCCCCAGGAGACAGGGACAGGACCGAATCAAGACCCGGCCTCTTCTGGGTGAGTGTTGCTGGTTATGGAGGGGTCGGTACATCAGAGGTCTGTGCTCTTGCTGGCAGCGATTTGTCTCCTTAGGCAGTTCGGCTGAATTTCCATTTTTCTTAGGGAATAACTTTGGCCCCTGAACTTACTAAATAAATATGGAAGAGATATTGAACATTAAAGTAAAGCTCTGCTCTAGTGCTGAATGTGGTAGACCTGGTTTCACCTCATATCAGTCCATCTATGGTTGGACTCAATGGTCTTGAAGGTCCTTTCCAACTACAAGGATACTACAGTTCTACGACTTGCATCCGTGCTGGTACCAAAGGGCTGACCTAGGGAAAGCTCTGGCAGGGATCTTTGTCAGGCAGGATGCTTCACATGACGTGTGTTCTCCTCGGCACGTGCCAACCACGGGAGCGCCAGAGCAGGGCTCCTATGGGAGCGCACGGCTGCTCCGCCTGCATCCAGTGCGCGGGGGCTTTTGAAAGCAGAGCCTGGGGTCTGAGCCCTTCTTCCCGACCAGCTCCACGGTGCTGCCCCAGCAGGGGTTTCTTTCCGCCACCTCCCGGCTGTGCTCAAGCCGTGCTGAGTCGACGTGCTGTTTCCACGCGTTGGCAGTGGCCACCCGCGCCCCTCGCAGGCTGCCCCCCAGTCCCGCGCAGAGGTGGCGAGGGGGCTGAGAGCAGATGTTTCAGCAGAGGAGCATTTCAAACCCCGGGAGCACCGAGAACAAACGCGCTGCCGGAGGAGACGACCCCGCGGCTCCGCGGAGCCCTCGGCGTGGTCGTGGGTCCCAGCCTGAAGAACCCCCCTGGGGCTGCTCCGTCTTTGTGCTCGGGCAGCACCAATCAGCACGGTGGATCCGCACGCCAGACACGCCGGATTGCTGTGACCTGTCACAGCTTTGCACTGCTGGGACACGTTAAGGAGGGAAGGGTGCGCTCGAGGCAGTCCCAGGAAGACACTTTCCATGCAGAATCAATTGCTTTGGCTGCTCGCTGTAGATTCAGTTTCTCATTAAGAAATTGTCAATGTTTTAGGGCTCCTTCCTTTGTGCCCAGCTTCTTCTTTTCAGCACTTTCGTTGACACCGTAATTCTGAGTTTATTACACCGGGACGTAACCGCCGCTGAGGCTGCTGCGCCAGCAGGTCAAGCTCTGGCCTCTCCACAGCCCCTCGAAGGAGCAGGGCCGAGCTCTGGGAGCCCCATCCATGCTCCAGGCGGGCAGGAGGCTCCGCTCCAGCGGAAACCTCCCAGCATTTCCCCCAGGAGACCCTGCGCGTCCGCGCCCGGCGGGGCACGCTCTGTCACCTCCCCGTGACAGGCCTGGCGGACTTGCCCTGCGCACGTGGGTCTTGGAGGAAATTTAGGGTAATTCCTTATGACCAAGGACCGAAACTTCGGTTTCCCACACATGAGGAGGCCCCTTAGAAACATGGGGAACCGCTGCTATAGGGAAGGGCTACGCCACGGGAGGAGAGTATTAAAGGCTGGGCCACTTCTGACCAAAGGATCACGAATGAGGACATGGACACACGGGGAAGGGGCACGTACGCTATAAAACACGCGTCCCGTCAGCCCCCACACACACCAGCCACAGTGTTTGGGCCCAGAAACACTGCGCATGGACGCGGCGCCTGCCTGGGGTGGCACCGGTTATGGGAGATCCAGGAGCATCCAACCACAGGGGATGGTTCCTTCTGTCCACAGCGCATGATGCAGAGTGGGGAGGGATCTATGGGAGAAAGATGCAGCCGGGGCTGGAGGGGCTCCAGGCTCTGGCCCTGCAAGGAAGTGGTGTAGCCTGCGGGAAACACCCCGGGCAGCCAGGAGCACCCGGAGCTGCCGGGGTGCCTCATGGGAGAGAGGCAGAGGGACATGGAGGGACAGGGACCATGGAGGGGGAAGGAGCGCTGGAAGGGGTGAAGCGGCCAGGCCAATGCAAGGCCGGGGCACGTTGGCGGGGAACATAAGAGAGGCAGGAGGACCCTGCTGCCCACTTGGATGGATGAACTTGGGGAGACACCCCTCTGGAGGCGAGCGGGAATCCCTGGATACGCCCCTGCCCTGCGGGTTTAACCGCAAACACAAATTCAGCCCTTCCATCCAGATACAAAATCTGCGTTAAGGAACCGTTTCTCATGGCGCTCTTCATGTTCCCTAGGCGCCGGCTGCAGAGGACGTGTCTGCAACAGCCGCTCCCGGCTCCCGCCGGGAATCAGTTAGGGACGCAGCCCTCCCCGGGCGAGCGCCGCTGCCCGCGGGGCTACCTGGGCTGGGGCAACCGGGGCACCCCGCGGCCCGCGGCCGCGCCCCGACCCACCCGCGCCGCCCCGCCCCGCGGGGGCTCCGCGCTCCGCAAGGGGCTCCACGGCGCGGGGCGTGCGCGGGGCGGGGCGGGGGCGGCCGCGCCGCGCGTGGGAGCGGCGGCGCTTTGTCCTGCCCCCCTCCCCGCGCGCGCGGACACGCGGGCGCAGGCGGCAACATGGCCGGGCGGGCCGAGGCGCTGCCGCCCGCGCCTCTGCCCGGCTAGAGCCGCGCGGCCCCGGGCGCCGCGAGCGGGAGGCGCCGCCGCCGCGCACGGAGCCCCCCGCGCCGCCCATGCCGCGCCGGGCCCGCAGGGAAGATGAGGTGAGGAGGAGGAGGAGGAGGAAGGCGGGGGGGGTCCGCGCGGGGCGCGGGCTGGTGGCAGCCGTGGCATGAGGGACCGCGGCGGGAGCCGGCTTGTCCCGCCGGCGGCCGGGGGCTCCCAGCGGCGCGGGGTGCCGGCCGCCTGGAGCGGCCCTGGGCGCCAGCTCGGCTCGGCTGCCGCGGATCCGAGGGGCGCAGAGCGGCCCCGTTCCCTGCGGACAAGTGCCCGGCGGGAGGAAGGAGTGTTGCTCGGGCTCTTCCAGGGAAGAGCGCTCTCCTCGTGCGTTCCCGATCTCGGCGGAGCTGTAGGTGTCTCCGGGCAGCATAAGCGTCTGATTCATCGTCTGACATGACTGATTCGTTCCATTTAGCTGTTATATTGAGAAGGTGCTTTGGGAAACCCCTAAAGTGAAAATAATTTAAAGCCAAAATGCCTCTGTTGTGTGTGCGGCATGAATGGCTGGCTCTGCGTTACCCCTGGGTGGTGCAGAGGACTCCTGAAGACCTCTGCGTGTATTTACAGTTACACTTGCCTCTACCATGTGAGCCTGGGGCTTGAAGGTGCAGTGATTTTTAGCCTAAATTTCCACACTTGCGTAAAAACATATTCTGGGGGGGAGGCCAAAAGCACAGAAACCTGGTGTCCTACCATGCAGTTGGTGTCCTGCCCCTCTGGTTCCTACCTGGAGAAGGACCCTTACCTGCCTCGGGGATGTTGTTGGGAGCCCTCCAAGGCGGTGGGCTGCCCGGGTGTCGCGGTGCTGCCCTTGCTGCCCTCCGTGGGTTGGCGGCCCTGCCGGTGGAGCCGGCGCCCCGTGGCGCGGTGCTGCCCTTGCTGCCCTCCGTGGGTTGGCGGCCCTGCCGGTGGAGCCGGTGCCCCGTGGCGCGGGCGAGTCGACCTTTGTTCAGCCAGCGGTGGCTCCTCGTGCATCCCTCAGCCCAGGGAGGCACCGCGGCCTGCCTGGCAGGTGGGACGGTTTTGAGCCTTCGCTCTGCGGGTTCTCTGCTTGGCGCTCGCTTCTGCAGCAGGTGCTTGTGCTTATGGTTGGAGAGGGAGACACCCAGAGAGATGGTGAATGAGGGGCCTTCACCCGAATAATCCCCACCGCGAGGGTTCAGGCACCCTCAGAGGTGTGAGCGTTGGGGCAAGGGGGAAGGGGCGGCTTGGAGGCAGACGCCAGGGCTGCCCCATTGCCTGCCTTCGTGGCTGTGCTGGCAGGGAGCCGCTGGCTGGGCGCCGGTGCCGGGCGAAGGCAGCGGGGGGCTGCAGGTTGAGCCGTGGGCTGGCAGAGCCGCCGCGGGCCGTGCTGTCCCTTTGGACCATCAGCACCTGCAAACGCAGGGCATTTTAGACAACCCACTTCTGTATTGATCGCTTTCATATTTTAAGGTGTGTGTCTGTTTTGTATTTTTTTAAATGCCTAAATAAGTTACTGTTTTTATTGCAGACTTCCTTCTCTTGCTTATACAGCAAGGGAAGCTGTAAAGGGAGGGGAAGTCATTACTGTATGCGCTATAGTGTACTTCAATAAATATACGTATACAGAGCACCTAAAACCTACTTCAGAAGTAATTCCTGTGTAATAAATATAAGTTTTATAATTCCAGAAGACCTTGACAGGCTACAAAATCTTTTAATAAAAACCTTCCTAAAACATTTGCTTAGCTCCGTGTATTTTATTTATATTGCTTTTTGTGGTGAATAGTGCTGTTCTTTGTGCAATTGCTGTTGTGTGATGTTTGCCATTTAGAAGTAAAAATTTGCATTTATATTTTGATAATTTCTTTATGTCCTCTCTTCAAAGGTATAAAATGTACATGGCGTGGGCATGCTCCAAGTCTTAGTAATAAAGAAGATTAAAATAGGTGTTCTGTCTCAAAAGTGGATTGAGGTTCCTGGGTGGAGAATACAAGTGCAGAAGTGTTATTACTTCTAGTGTATAAAAATACTGCTCTAGTGTCATAAATATTGAGGTAGTAGGTATTTATTTTTGCAAGAAACAGAATTAACTCATTTGAGAAAATGCCTATGATGATTACTGTAGAGAAGAGTTACGATTTTTCTGTCAACATTGGGGTAACCTGCTTGCGTTTGTTAGTCGGAAATATAGTTCATGTGGCATCTGAGTGGTCTCTGCTATAAAAACAAAACCAACAGGCAGCATTTGTGTGTTCACCCCTTGAAAAGTCAGGGTTGTGGGCCTTACAACACTTACTGCAAACGCCCAGAGATGGAGTCGAGCTGAAAGGAGAGCGTTCTGGTTAAAACTATTGCACTTCCCTTGCACCCTCTCTTCTTTAGAAAGATCCTAAGGTGATGGGTTCAGCACAGAAGTTACTGGAGGAACTGGTGTAATGGTGATTAATGGTGTAATAGTGATTAACGATTAATTATCCCTATCAGCTTAACATTTGTTGAGTTTTCTAGCTTTTTTTTTGCTAGAGTCAACTTCTGAAATTTCTGTTTAGCTGCCAATTGGAAATGCAAGAAGATGCTGTATTGAGCCATGCTTTAAATGGCCAAAGCAAAAGCAGAAGGGAATATTCATGGGATAAGCGTATTATAGTTACAGGAAGGGCATACATCTCTTGCAACTTATACCCTTTTCCAGACATAAACAGCAAAGTCTTTAGGCTTGTTCCAGCAAACACAGTGTATACGAAGCGTTTCCTTTCCTGCTGGTTCATGAGCTAACTCGAGAGTTTTGCCGCCGCTCTTGGTGTGCTGAGAGGACAACGGGAGCTGTACCCGTGCAGCGTTATTCCCTGCCCTCTTGTCCATCCTTCCTGTGAGTTGCTGCTTGACTCGACAGCAGGTTCGGTCTCACCAGAGAGCGAGTGTGTTATTTTCATGTGTTAAAGTCATTGGAGGGGTTGCCGGCACAAATATAAAATATATTTTCATAAATAACAAATATATTGCTTCTAAAAGCACAAATATAGCTTAGGATCAAACCACTTCTTGCTTCTCTCAGGGCAGCAATTTTGTGCTTTCTTTCCTTTTCTTTCTTGATGTCTGCTGCAGTTTCTGTGGGCTCTGGGTGCTGTGTGAGAAGTGCAGTGCTGAATCTCCTCTGCTTTGGCTCTAGGGTCAGTGGTGGAGAGCATTTCTAAAGCTGCTACCAAATTAAAATGAATCCTGATTAATGTTGTGTGCCAATAATCACAGCATTTAAATAAGAGAAATTGTATGACCTAGAGATTTTTTTTCATATCTGAGAAGTTTACTGTAGACATTTTATTTTCTTTGCTGAAACTGCCTAAGAATTTCAATATTTTTCTCCTTAATATTTTCTTCCTATTTGCATGCTTTTTTTTTTAAATTTTAGGTCATGTCCTGCTATTAATACTTATCATAGCAGATAGGTGGTGAAAGCTCTTTACTCCGTTAAACGTCGGTGGTGTTCCCACAAGAGGATGAGGAATTTCAGGATGCATTTTCCTTTCACGTTGCACTCCTGTCAAAGCTTGTCATCCTTAATGCTCCTTCCTCCCTGTTATTTCATTTCATATTTTTCTTCCACCTCGCGGCTAGCTCCAGGCTCTCAGGAGCGTGGAGGAGAGGGATCATATCTGTGCCACCATCTCTTCACCTCCCTCCATCCTTCTCCCTCGGGCAAAGGTGCATTTGAACCATTCCCTGTCCCTGCAGGAACACGGATCTCCCCATCAAGGTGCAGCCAAGGAGGCCTCCGGGTGGGGTGTCCTGGCACTGTGTCGAGTGTGTCGCGGCGTGAGCAGCGGCCACGTGAAGCTGAAAACAGCTTAACGTTGAACACTTTCTTTTCTCTCTGCACTTTTTGGAATATTTACTGCTGCAGAGCTTTCCTTGTGTGTGAGACTCTGCCTTTTTGCCTTGAGGCGAGTGCTCAGAGCTGCCCTGACGGCACCTCCAAGCTGTTCTTAACTCGGGGCAAAGGAAAGCATTAAGAACTTCTTTGTTTTTTTGTAATTGGAGGAGACAGGATGGGCGAATCCTTACTGAAAACTTGAGTCAGGAAAACTCTTTGACATGTCTGTCTGTCAGAAGTGTCGCTCTGTACCATCACAACGACTAAGGAGGCATCGCGTTTCCCTGCGTGTCTCAGTGTCCTGGTATGTGAGAGATGAGGGGCGGCCGGGATAATTTTTTTACATTTTCCTCTCTTGGTACATATGTTCAGCCCATACATTTGTTTCCAGTTCAGCGCTAGCCTATATGTTTCATCTGAGTTCTCACTGCTGCTCCGCTCGGCTATGCCAAATTTGGCTCTTGGTGGTTTGATGGAATGAACCGTATTGTGGAGTCCTTATGTGTAAAGCCAGAAGAAGAGAAAAATCTCACCTACCATCAATGAAGGGTGTACGTAGGGTAAGAACAAGCTGGTGGCAGAAAGATATGGAGGCAGCACCAGAAATGTTCACGTAACCACTTTTTGCAGGGAGTTTTATTACTGCGAATTGAAATGAGTTTCCCACTGAGATGCTCGTCCTGCTGTTCCTCCTGGCCACCAAAAACCCTCCTACGCGGGTTCCACAGCTTTTGAATTGCAATCAGCATAGCCCAGCTGGCAGTATGGGTGAGCGTTTTCTAAATACTAACCTTGTGCCCAGTCCAAACGACGTGTTCTTCACCGGAGCTCGTGGCTGGTTTTGGAGGCTTTGAGCAGGCTCTTGTTCAGGTTAGTAGTTCATTGCCCAGGCAGCAGGTGTCATTCCTGCAAGTCGAGGTCTCATGGGGTCACGGCGGCGGGTTGGGTCTAGCTCCACGGTGAGGCTGTATGGAGCTGAGCGCTGGACGTCGCTGGTCGTTCACTTATGGTGTCCATGGAGCTCCACGCTCCACTGCTTCATAGCCTGGTCTGTGACTGTTAAATCGTATTCTATCTGGTTTCATTTCTTTTTCGGCTGGAGAATTGCAATCCTTACCTGAGGGGCAGTTGAGAAGATTAAGTGGCCAGGTCTCAGTCTAGCACAGGATTTAAGACTGTGCATGAGCTCAGTCCTGTTCGGCTCCTTGCTTTGCTAAAACGGAGACCCCTGTTCAAAGAGCATTTTTTTAAGGATGAAGAGCTTATTTATACTGAGCACTATTATAATGCTAAGCACTGTTATAATGTCCTTTGTGTTCTCCATACTGCTTGCTTTCCCTTTCCTCCTTTTCCCATCATTCCTTTCTTTTTCTTGGTCTGAGCGTGCTCTGCTTCCTTCCTGCAGTGCCTCCTTTCTTTATCCCTCATCATGCATCTCTCAGTAAGCCATTTCCTCTGCTATAAGGAGATCTAGAAAATGCACTGGAATGGTATTAGCAAGAAGTAGGTCCGTGGTCACGGTAATCCTTTTAATTGCATGTTATATCCTTTTCTTTCCTGTAGCTTACATCTGACCAGGATGTTGGCTGTAATAATGTTTCCTGTGTGCCTTTGCATGTATATTTGCATGCATTCCCCCACGTGCAGCAGCTAGAAACATTAAGCAGAATTCAAACTGCTCAAAGCTGATAAGATAGATAGGTTAAATCAGTAAATAAAAGTGAAAAAGCTGTAACTGCCATGAAGTGTTTTCTGTTGGCATGTATTTTGAATGAGTGGGATTATGAGTTCAGTACTGAAAAGACCAGAGTGACTCCGCTTGTGGTTTGTGGTCTGTGGGACATCAAAAGATAGGTCAAAAATGCCTGCAAAAACAGAAATAATAAAGTTAAAATCATCCACATCTGCACATGTTTTCAGGCTGCTGATAGGCGTGTAAGCATGCCCATTAACTCTTTAACTGTTATTGCCTAGTTGATATGTTTTTAAGGCTAAAATCTAAGTTGTGTAGATAACTCTGTTTTGCCCATCATCCTCATTCCCTCCTGCCAAACAGCACTGGGATGTGACATAATCTATGAATTAGTTTCTGAGAAGGATTTGTGGTTTAATAGAGAGGAATACTGGAGTAGCTTATTTTGACAGAATGAGGTAACTTTAATATTCTGACTGTATCATGTATTAGTGTGCAGTGCTGCAATGCATTTGCATGCTAATCTTCCCATTAAATAACTAAATCATCTAGGTGGATCTAAGTCAGTTTTTGATCCCACAGCTGTTTTAAGAAATAAGCGTTTGAGTCATCAAAATAAAACTGCCTTGCTGCTCTCACACAATTAATTTCTTCGACTAATCAGATTTAAAAAAAATGGAGCATGAAGTTACAGATTTGTTTCACCTGTAGATTTAATGAAAAGTCTTTTTTTTTTCTTTCCTTGTTTGTTATTTATTTTGTCTGTTGTTGACCGTCTGTGAATGGACGGATTGAAGGCTCGTGTTGTTTCATTTAGCCTCAGTAAGCCCCGTGTTTTCCATGAGAGGAGGTCGCTGCGGTGCTGTGGTGTCAGCTGCTGCCAAAGCAAGCAGTAACTTGCAGCACAGAGCGCTGTGCGCCCGCGCGTGACCTGGCGCCACGGCAGATAATCTCACTTCAGTGTAGAGTGGCTTTTGTGAGGGAATAGTATCAGCTGGGGGACTCGCTGTTTATAGCGTGATGGGCTTTTCGTTTACACTAAGTGGAGGAAATGAGGGAAGTACAATGGGCTTGATTGTGTCTGTCTGTGGATACACGGATATCAAACATACTAAATTTCACTTTTTTGGCAAGTGCTGCTGTTTCAGCTCCAAATTTCTCTTGGCAACAAGGTGCAGGACTATAATGATGTAGGTGTCATGTCAGATGTGGACTCTGCCTTTGGTAAAGTGGTCAGTCCCAGTGAATTCATGGGGGTTTAAGGTAGTGAATCAGTGAGGATGTACTGAGCTGAGAAGCCACATGAAGGAGCTTCCCAGAGCACGGCCTGTTGACTCTTAACATTGTATTTATCGGGTTTAACTGGTGGTGTTATCCTTGTGTGTGTTTCATACACCATGAACTGGTTTCTCACAGCTATGACAAATGTGTGATGGATGGTGATCCCTGAGGCTTCCTAGCTCATCCCATACCCAGCACCAGTCCAAAATCAAGCCTTGCTCTACCTGCAGTTCAACCTGGAGTCAGTCATTCCCACCATCCCTGGAGATTTCAGCTGTCTTGGCCATGTCTGGTACTGCAGAGTACAGAAAAGCTGTCTGATGCCGTGCCATTACATCTTGAAAAGACTGGTATGCATTCTTGACCTCGTTATTGTGAACAGCATTCTTGATGCTTGTGAACCTAATGACTGTTGTGATGTGACTACTGACCGTAAGAAATTTAAGTACGTGTGTGAGG
The DNA here is from genome assembly GCA_003342815.1 of Eudromia elegans. Classification (NCBI taxonomy): domain Eukaryota; kingdom Metazoa; phylum Chordata; class Aves; order Tinamiformes; family Tinamidae; genus Eudromia; species Eudromia elegans. The sequence continues at coordinate 3,465,001 of PTEX01000006.1, read as the reverse complement.
CTTGACAGAATTGGGGTCTCGCCAAGTCTGATGTTGTCATTTGAGGACATAGCTCAGTGGAGGAAGTCTTGTGGCTTTTGGGAAGAAAGGCAAAAAGGGCCCTATTCTGTTCTTATGTATGGAGGTTCTAACTCCTAACGTATAGAGATAGGAACATTAACATCTCTTGCTTAAAATACTTTCCCCCAAATGAACAATTATTTTGTCTGAAGTCTCTGCAGTAAATCTAAACCTACCCCTGCCCTCTAAAAAATAATCTCTCCACTTGTTCAATTCTCTCTGCTTCTGTGCATTAGCTGTTACCACACTATTGAACTTCTTTACATTCTTACACTTCTTTACAGTGACCAAATACTTCACTTTCTGGAGTTTCCTGTCTGGTGTAACATATAAAGTATAACCTTCACTTTTAATTTGTTGACTTTGAAAATGGACAGACTTTGACGAGGGAAGAGAAAAGGAATAGAGGAGAAGCCATGATCGTGTGCTCCAGAGGTCCCTGCTTGAGCAGCGGGGTTGGACTTGATCTCAAGAGGTCCCTTCCAACCTTACCCATTCTATGATTCTATAATTTGTCACGGGAGGAGGCCTCAGTTGTACATGTGTCCCCATAGGATGTGTCAAGCTGAGACAGCAAGGAGGCAGCAGCAGGAGGCATGTGGTCCAGGAGCAGGGTTCAAGTGAAGCGATGTGGCTTGTGGCTGGTGAAGCCAACCAGGGATCAAGGTGAGGCCGTGGTGGCTGCAAGGATGGATGGCTCCTTGGTGGACAGCCTGTGGGGGTTGCTTGAAAGTCACCTGCCAGAGACATTTGTCTTTTTGTCCTGTTTTGTCCTAAGCAAAAACGCTGCCAGGAGCATGTGTCTGCAACGCTGTGCTGGATCTCAAAAACCCTAAAGCAGGTCTGTTTCGAAACTTCATTTTCTCAGAGAAATTTGAGAGCACTGGAAGTGGCAGAGGGGAGCTGGAACCAAGCACCGAACTAGGGAAGGTGGGAACAAGTTTGTGAGAGCCATTTTCCTTTTCAATGTCCTTTTTCTTTACCAAGGATGCTCTTGGTAAAGAAAAGTCCATCCAAAATATCCATTTTGGATACGGTTCCCCAGGCTTTGATCTCTTTGCCCTTTAGATCAGAGTCTATTGCTGCAGACTTGGTTACAACCAGTGCTATTCATTCATCATTTTTATGCTTTGGAGGCTGGACACATTTTGTGACTCTTAAAGACGATGGTCCTGAGTGGACATGGCAGAACATCCAAAACAGCTAGTGGTTCCCTTAGCAAAGCTTTAGTGGTATGTTTGCATATTAGTGGCTATAGTTAGGCCTGGTCTTGCTGTTGTCCTTGTCTTCCATCTGGATACAGTAGGTTCATAATATAATATCAATTTCTAACTGCGATTCCTCCAACACACGTGTCTACGATAGGCCTGAGTTGCAGTTCTGCCTCACAGATGGTACCTGCATCGTAGAGAATATTTCATGACTAGTGCCCTAAATATGACAGAGTACATTTATCTACACATCTGTATATAAGGAAAAAAAAAATAGGCCCATAATAAGAGAGGGAATTTGTTGGAAGACTCAGTGGTGACTCTGCAATGGTTAGATCACGGTAATCAAAATTAGGATGAGACCTTAGTACCATGAATTGATTTGACAAATGGCTTTAACTTCTGCCTGAAGATGTTACATCTTATAAATCTTACTATTCTATACAAAGAATAGCTTTGACAACTGCTGAATTTTTCTAACACTATGAAAATTTAAAATATTTCAGTGACTTGCTATTAGAAAAAAAATCATATTAAATGCCTCAGCTTCCTTGAGGAGTGTCTCATTTTCCTTCAGGACATGCAGTTGTAATGAGCCATTAAACTCTGTTCAGGTTTTGCAATTGCAGGAGGGCTGGGAGGTGAAGACTTGCAGAGCCTGATTCTCTCACTCTGGATTCTGGATTCCAGATGAATGTTCGCAAAGATGAAAAGGCAGGGGAAAGCATTCATGACAAGGGAGCGTGCTGTCCTTCTAGCATGTCCTCAACAGGATAGGCAGCCTCTTGTACCCCATTCCTGAGGAATGAATTCATTGATGGCTCAAAGCTGTTGAATTTGGGGCGAGTTTTCTAGTATCTCGTCTTCCTGTTCTAACGATGTCCGCATAAGGAGGTGAAGGAAAATGAATCCCAAACTCCTCAAATATGAATGTAAAGTGAATTATGTAAACTAAATTAAGCCATTGTATACATTCTCTGGTTCAGCATTCAAGTGACCTTAATTTGATTGAGTTTGATTCACATCAAAGTAAATTATGCTAAATATGAAAAAGGGTTGATTTAATTAATAATGAGAGTGTCTGCAGGGAACTAATGTGTTTTGATTCATTACAGAAAAGTTAATTCAGATTACCTTTCTAAAGTTTCCTGGTCTGTATAAACCCTACAGGGTGGTTGAGGAGTTATGCCTAATCTGCTCTACGTTTGAGTCGACCCTCTCTGGCTCTAGAAGATGCCAGACCTTCTCCTTTTGCCCTTGACCTTCTCCCTCCCTCTTCCCTGTGTCCAGCTGTCCTTCGAGTAGCTTTTACCAGTAGCTTGTGCTTTTAACATAAACACAAGCTCTACTGATGTACTTTCCTTTTCTTCCTTCTCTGTGGCTTTTTTTGTTTTATGGTTGTATTTTTGGCCCTATGATTACTGCAGGAATGGACACGTAATTACAAAGATAGGACATCTGGAAGGGCTAAGACTTACGTATTTCCGTATTGAAAAACTTTGTTTGCATATGTTTGGGGTTTTGTCCAAAAGCTTTATTCTGCTCTCGCTGCTGCAGCATACTTAGGAGTAAAACAAGTAGAACTGCTTATTATCGACAGCCAAAATGGAACTATTGGAGTGGCTTGAGGAGAAAGATGATTTTGAATATAAACTATAGTTGAATGTGAACTGCGAGTTCTAGTAAAGTTGGTTGAGTTCCTAAGCTTTTTTTTTTTTTTCTCTGAAGAGGTGTAAACTACTTGAAAAATGGAAAAATAGACTGAAAACTGATCTGAACTTTGACATGAATCAGTCTTGGATGCTGAAACCTTTGGACCTTGGGAGACTGGAAGAGAGAAAATTTGTGCTTCAAGTCTCTCTTGAAATCTGTTCCCAAAGTACTAGGAAGCAGTTGTTGTTAGTATCTTTGTACCTTCAAGTCTCAGCTTACTCAGCAGTGCCAGAACAGTGCCGAAGAGATGCTCTCACACCCGAGAGGCTTCTTGGGGTTGATTCATTCTGTCTTAAAACCAGTGTTTGAGCCTCGAAACCGCTGTGTTGTGCCCATTGCGGCCCGTTTTGGTACCGGCCCTCTCAGACGCTCGTGAACAACATGCTGCTTCACGAGGCGATGAAAATCGGTGAGACCTTGAGAAGACATGCTCTTCAAAGTCACGGCCTTATTTGGGAAGTTGCTAGAAGCTTGGCTGTCGCAAGGGAATATTTTGGCTCTGTGACAGTTTTCTTTATACGGTCCTCCAGTGAGGAATCCTCTGTGTCTGTGCAGTGATGACTAGTGACTGTTGCATGTCTTTTTTTCCTTCTCAGGAATATTTGCTGAGGGAGAATCCAATACACTGGTCAAAAGAGATCAAACCTCCCTTCCTTGGGATCTCTGTTTTGGCCAGAATATGTTGGGAAATAGGATTCACCAAACTAGACTGGAAAAAGCCATAGTAATTTGATTCCTGAGCAGATTTTTTTAAAATTACCTTTCTATACCTATTTTTTAATATATTTATCTGTTGAATGCTACCTTCTGTTTATGTAAACAGGATGTTTTAGGAATAACTCTGTCTGCCATCATTCTTGTTTTGTTTTTGCTCCTTTGGAGCATTTTCTTTACATTCTTGGTACTTTGGGAACAGTATTGGGATAAAATGGCCTTTATGATAGAGGTAAATGACAAACCGAAGGGAAAAGTGTCATGAAGAAGTATTTTACGCACAGAATTGCACCAGGAGGATAACAGCAGAGATTATCATAGGAGCTTTCAAAACAACTTGAAAGGACATAGTTGAAAGAGAAAGAGGGATTAGAGAAGTCATCATTATAGACTAAAAATCAATGCGCCGCTTACTGAATCCCATATCACTATGAAAGCCTGGTGGAATATAAAGACACTGCAGAGAATGAATCAGCATCCTTTGTGGAAGTCTTGCGGGAAGAGGACCTCCAGGGCACTGATGTTGGAGACCTGGCGCCCAGCAATAAGTGATGACGTGTGGCTCTGTCATGGTGCCTGTGGGTACAGGAGTGGTGCTCATACCTGTGGTTGAGAAAAGCAAGATGCTTGTAAGATAGTTTGAGCTACTGGCAGCAGATGCACGAAATGCAGCTAGGAATGCGAGGCTGGAAACAACAGGCATCTGGTTAGAGAGGCCAATCTGCTGCGCTCAGACAGAAATGCTAGTTCAAAATTCCTGTTAGCGGCTGGTCACATTCCCCCCTCTTTACCTCCAAAGATGAGGGAAGTAGGACTTGGCTCAAGAATAGATATTTAATTCTTGAAGGTACGAGTCTCTTGGCTCTGCTCAGTTGATGCCTAGCTCAGTCACAAGGGCTCTGCAGTATCCCAACGATCCGCGTGCGGCTGGCAGCCGGTGGGAGAGCAGAGCCCGGCTGGATGCCAGGCATTGTGCCCTGGGGCGTCTCAAACGGTGCCGGACACCTGTGTTTAGACAAGTGGTGCGCACCCGAGCAGCGCGCGCCAGCGAGGCGGCGCGACGGGCGGCACGGCGCGGCGCGACGCGAGCGGGGAGGGCAGCGCAGCCACCTGCTGCAGCTTGCCCCAGTGCTGCTCTCCTCAGCCCACTCGCTGCATCTAGAGCCCACGCTGGTTTGAACCTCACTGCAAAACTCGCTGCTTGTTTCTCCCCACTTCCTTTCTTTCTTTTCCCCCTTTCTTGTTCATGGGAGGAATGTTTCGCCTTTTTCATGGTATTTTACAATGAAAACGAGTGGATCCCATTGCTTTACTCCAGTGTGGAACCCAGCTGTGAGTCTGGCTAGATGTGTGAGATACCTTCTTGCTGTTGCAGATTGAGTGATGAAACTACCCCAGTGAGCAGAGTAAGGGAGGCAGTAGGTGTTGCACTGAGCTTGATTCATGGTAGCGTCGTAGTAGTCGTGCTGCAGCTCCTGACTTGGCTGTAAAATTGCTAGTAGCAGCACCAAAGGTAGTTAATCACCGCCGTGTAGCCTAAGTGGACTTTATTAAAGATAGAGTGAGAAAACGGGATCGTTCAGTTGAGAAATGATAAGCCTTGCAATTGGAGCTGGGGAAGCAGCGTGCTGTGATCTCAGAGGCCGCTCTCCCTATGGAGCGGCCGCGGGAGACGTTGCTGCCTTGTGGGCAATGCTGCTGGATGCACAGGGCTGGGTCCTTCTCTACAGCTTGGAACAATGTTTTGATTTGTCCAAAACCTCTCAAATCTGTACTTGTGAACACGAGTCTGGGAGCTGGCGGAACCAAAATGAGAAGTCAGGCTTTGGCAGTAACTTTGTTACATGATCCTACACCAGAATGCGGGATGTACCTGGCTTGTGCCTTTTCCTCCTGTGAAATATAGATTATATCATATCCTCTCAGTCTTCCTGTGAGCTATAATTCTGAATGTTGGAAGCCAAGGAAGGTGCCCAAGAGGTGGAGCTTGTGTTGTTTTTATGCTTTTTTTGAGTGTGAGTGCTTGTCCTTTTATTGAGAAACTGAATCTCACCTTGGCAGTCTGTGGAAACTGAAGGACTAGTCCCATTGAGGTGATGTGAGGTCCTGAAAGCAGGCCAGGTTGGACTGTGCAAGGCCTTTTGCTGTGATATTTTGTAATTTACATGCATTTAATTCAAAGGTACAACATGCAGCTTATGTAAAAAGACATTTTTTCCTTAGTTTTGACACCTCCTTTAATTTAACTGTCAGACCTAATAACATCTCACTGGAGACCTCCTCTTTCCCTTTACAAGAAGTCCTGCAGCAGCAGCAGCGAAAAGCAGCAGGAGCTGTTACATTTTTCAGGTTCATTGAGGCATTGAAAGAGGGGGAGAAGGAAAGAAAAAAAAAAGTTTTTCAAACTTCAGTGCAATATTTAAAACAATACGTTGTAACTTAAACTGTCTTCTCTGCCTGTGATTTGTCACGGAATGCCACGTACCAGCTTGCTGTATGGCTCAGAACCAGGGGTATTACTGATGCTTTGCAAAGAAGCCGGTAAAGACAGACAGAAACCCAACTCTTGGCCATGCCCACGTTTTGCAGAGTTCAGCCTTGCATTTCTGAGAGAGAAAATATAGTCATGGCCATCTCCTTCAGCCTGATAGGAAGAAAGCCTGACGTCTCATATTGTTTGTCACGATGCAATGACACCTTTTTGGGTGCTGCAGGAGGTCCTGTGCTTTGGCTGTTGAAGCTAAACTGTCCAAGTCTTGCCAAAGTGCTTGGGAGAGGCAAGGGCTAGTTGCAGTCCGCCTCTGCTATGCGTATGTTCCTTAGGCAGAATCTGGCCTCAGCAAATAGAGTTCACCTGTTATCATGATGGGGAGTGTTGAACAGGACCCGTACCGTTCCATAGGGTTAGCTATAGGGTTAACCATAGCGTTATGACTCCCTGGCACAGGACTCTGGGTTTCTCTTTAGTTGTGTTTGTACCTCTTTTCTCCAGCTTATTGAGGACCCTCCAAACAGCTGCACAACCACTTGGTATATCAACCCCATCTTATGTCATCTTCACACTCGCTGAGGGTGCACTCCATCGTCGAGGTCATTGATGCACTCGTTAAACAATATTGGCCCTAGTATGGGTGCAGCCAACTTTGAGTCTACCTTGCCATCCACTTACCTAGCCTGTACTTCATGAGCTTGCTTACAAGGATGTGATGGAGACAGTGTTGAAAACTCTACTAAAGTCAAGATTCATCTACACAGAGTAGGCCAGAGCCCAAACAGTGTGATGTTGACCCAACTTTTCCTTGGATAGAAGCCCAGCTCTACTGGTCTAAGGTCACTAACATCTCCCACCTGTCAGCAAGGTGACATGGGCTGCTGTGTGAAACTGCTCACAGGTGCGAGACTGTTCCAGCACCTGGGAGGCATCAGAAATGTGTGTTTTTGTGGGAGCAAACAAATAAAATTCTGAAATTGCTGAGGCTTAAGCTTGATGCTGCTGTCAGAAGCTGTTTCTGAACAAAGAATTCCACGGCATATAATGAATAATTCCTTCACACATTTACTCTAACATCTTTTGCACTGGTTATCAGGGAAAGAAAAAAAGTTTGTGTTGTTCCTGTTTGCTGTCTGCTCTAGCAGGCTCATTTCCAAGAGTGTGCAAGGATTAGCTAAAGCAACGGAACTTTTTTTTTTTCTTGTTGAAATTGTTGAAGCAGAGCCAATGGAGACATTAAGGTGATAGCAATGCAGTTAAGTTTTGAAAAATTTGATGCTGTTAGTACCTCAGGGCGGGTAGTATATCCTGGGTGAAATTCTGGGTCATGATCAGGTTGAGCTCTGTGTCTGTGTGAAATACCCACGGGCTGTTAGTTCCGAAGACCTTGGTGCCGTGATGTTGCACTGGAGTCTTATCGGCAGCAGTGAGATTACATCTGGCAGAGAGAAGCAGAAGTATGGAGGTCTTTAGAGTTGGCCTTGGCTTTTCCTGTTATCTAGTTCCTATCATTTAAGTAGAGAGTGCAGTGTTACGGGAAGATGCAGTTGTTAATAGATACACTCTTCTAATGTTTACTAAAGAGGATGTCAAGCACACTCTATTATTTTCCACAGCCTGACAATACACCTGATAATGAGTCCCAAATTTAATAGGCATTAATGTGTTCATATATGTGTGGGAAGCTGCTTAGTTCACAGTGGCTGCAAACTTCTGACTGCAAACATGTCAATATGTGATTCAAATACTTAAAAAACATATATGTCATCTCATTCCTTAGACTGCAAGAAGTCAGGGCATTTCTGGTGGTACGTGATTGCCTATATTTATACTCATGACTAAGGCACACACCTTTTTGTCCTTTTACCCCATTCCAAATGGTGATAAAGATCCATTCTAGTGCATTCTTTTTCCATTTGTTTCCTCCACCCCTCAGAATAACAAACCGTTTATCTAATTATGGCTAGCTTGAAAGAAGTTTCCAAATTGATATTGATAGTTTTGGGGTTTTTTTCCCTCAAAGGTGTTATCCAAGTTTTCTGCTGAAGATTCATACTGATTAAGATACTCATCAGCAAAGATGTAGATATAGGATGTTATAACTACTGTGTGCATATTGAAGTAGCATAATTTTTTATTGTTGAAGCAACCCTTGTTTGCAGTATAATTCAAATTAAACTGAGCTGAATTGAAAAAGCTCTGGTTGACAATTGTTTATCTAGGAATAAATAATACATTACTACTTTTGACTTCAAACTCATGCAGCCCTGTGCTTTTCCCTGGAAGAGATTTTTGTAGAGTGCAAATCACTTCTTATAAGCAAGCAAAAAGCAGGGCAAGGATACCCTCACCTTCCATAATCATCAGATTAAGGCAGATGGGGCCGTATTTGGGAAAATTTTCTGTTTCAGCACCGTGAGGTGCTCTACGCTTGCCTGCACCTGGTACAGAGTATCTATTAATAGAAATGGTATGTGATATTCCCAGTATGATAACAGTAAAGCTATGAGAGCAAAATAAGGGCAAGATCTCACAGCAGCCAACCTGGGGTCAGGCTGGGCCTCTGGGTTTGCAAAGTGTATCCAGGCCAAAACTGGGAGGGAGAAACCTGATTTTTGCTGAGAATATGCTCATATGCTGTCACATTTAAAATCATATAAACGAGGAGGGACATTGCTAGGATTTTTTTTTCTGATGAGACTTAATTTCTTCTCCTCCTCCCACCACCTTTAGCAGCAGAATATTTGAGTCCATACTGTTACCCCCAACACTGCACGTACCATTCCTCAGTGAACTATAGGGTAGCTATTTCCATCTTTTTTCTTTTATTTCTATTCCTGAACAAACTAAGGTAGCCCTTCTTTCTTCTGTTTGAATAAATCCTCTTACATCTTATTTTCCTAAGCCCAAGAAAGACTTTTGAACTCCTATTGAAAGGAGTATTTTCAGCATATTCTTGGACACTGCCTAGGATTGTCCCATCTTTTCCTGTACAAAAATGTTAGAGCTGCTCCTGATCTGTTCTGATCATATAGGTTCTCGTTGACTCATGATGATAACATAGCCTTAATGACAGATGTTCACTGCATTAGTGGCTTTTTCTTTGCTCCAGCAAAGGAATAAATGAAATATTACATTAAAATATTTCAGTCTGTTTGTGGTCAGATAATATCACCTAGCATCTGCTAGGGCTTTGCTGCAATCTCAGGGCAGCACAAACAAAACCAATACACTGAGTATCAGTAACACAAGCCATTTTTTTTACTGGGAAGGTTAAATTCTTAAATTCTTGCACAATAGATCAACATAAGGCCTTTACATGCTATTTAAATGCTACCTAAATCTAGAAATTGCACTATTACCCTCAGCCTTGTCTTGGACTGTCATTTAAAAAATCTTTTTGTATCCTTTTCTAAAACTTTCAGCAAGAGTTGCCATTTCTCTTGCACAATCTCACTTATTAGACATGTTTGTTAGTTAAAACTGAGAACTATTAACCAAAAGTAACCTGCTGAACAGCTTCTGTGGGAGCTCTCGTTGCTGCATCTATTTGGCATTAGATCAGAAGGGGGGATGTGGTCCTTTGGTTCTCATTACATTATTTGATCTAAGTTCATCTATGTTTAGTCATTTATTTTATTTCTATGACATAATTCTGTTCTGTGGTAAAGCACAGCACATTGTCCTCTGGCTATAAAATCAACACAGGCTTTGATTGGAAAAAACTTATTTTTGAGTTGAATTTCTGTTGCCTGTTGTGGTTTCTGAAATACTTTTGGTCTCCTTTCAGATGCTTTAAATTGTTCTCAGGGTATGAGAAGTTGCAGCCGCTGTTAAAAAGTCCTAGGGAGATACTTCAGTCTTGTGACTTGAATAACAGCCCTCTGAAGTTGCATACAGAGATGAAACTGCACGCAGTTTCAGTGCTGTGTAAAAATGATCAGTAAAGTTTGGGCATTTGCTTATGTGTTTTGTCATTGCATGTGTTCATTAGACATTTAAAAGTTGCTGCTAGATCAGCTGGGTGATCGCATGCTGATCCTTCTGAGGACAATATTCTCAGAACTTGTGGTCTAATATGGGGGCCTTCAATCAACCAGAAATGATGCTGTTATCTTATAGAATAGATGCAGATTGATTTCACTGTCTGAAACGCTGCAAGCAGCTGCAGAAGTACTGGCTAAAAAATAAAGTTATTCTAGCTTTGGTAGCTGACCTTTACTGAACTTGAACGCTTTCTGGAGGGTGTTTGCCTTTCAAGTCCTCCTTCGTCCCGCACAGTGAACTCATTGAGGACAGAAGCCTTGACTTGAACAGTTGATTTTTTATTTGCATAGTGGCTTTTAAGGACTTGCAGAAATTGGAAGACCAGACAGTGGTTTGGCGAAGTCTGTTTCGAGGGGGATGGATGCTTAGAGGAAACAGTGCATTATAACAGCAGGTAGTTGTGTAGCAGGGTTTTTACTTCAGCCAGCACAAAAATAAGCACTGAGACTTCAAATAAAAAACAGCCTCTTCCACTTGAATTCAAATTAGATTAAGATTAGGGTTAACAAGAAAAGAGAAGTTCAGTCTTTTTTCATTTGCCTTCAAGGGATCTTGGCTGGCTCTGACTTTGAAGGTGAAATCCTGGTTTCCCACAAAGTCAGTGGCAAAGCACTCAGCTTCCATGGGGCTGCATCATCTGTGTCTAGTTCTCTGGATGCTATATATAGTTAACATACTTCTGGCGAAGCACACGCTGGAGATGGAAGTTGACTTTTCTGGCTGACTGCGTTCCTCTCCTCTCTGGTAGTTTTGATCCTTTATCAGACTGTAATCAAAAGCTTATTATTTTCAGTCCATCTCTAAGTGCTGATGAAATGTTTAATTTACATCAGATTTTATGACTGTGGATGGAACCTGTGTTCCTACAGTACATTTATTGTCACAGCACTATGACATTTGTGTAAAAGGAAATGAAGTGAAGCACAAAGGCATTAGTGAATTAAAAAACACGATGGCTGAGACAAATTAAGATTTTTGTTTGTTTGTTTGTTTCTGGTGCTAATTCTTTCTCTTGAATGTTTAGCTTTTCACCTCTGCCCCTTCTGTCTCTGCTTTTCAGAGCCATGAGTTCAAACCCAGTTGTATCTGGATGTCTTAGGCTCTGACTAAAATCTTCCATGTGAGAAATTTCTTTCTTTTAATGGAAAGTAGTGTTAGCTATTAGTAGGAGATAGTCCTGGTGGGGAACAAGCCCAGAGGTGACTTTGAATTTGTTGTCTCCTCAAGAGATATATTCTCCCTCTGAGTCTTCATCTGCTCCTCCTGGATAAGGTGGCCAGGAGGTGATTTCCCAGGATCTGAACCTCCGTTCTTGCCGGCAATCCACTCCCTTAATCCGTTCCTCAGCTAACAGTCAAGTGCCTGCGGCCCTTCCCATTCTGCCTGGCCTGATCCAGCATCCGTGATCCTCTCCCCTGTTAGGTGACTGCACGTGGTCATAGCTGAGACCAATTGAATGAATATAAAATTACATGAAAACAAAAATGTTGTCCTGTTCCTCGTGACCATGTTGTTGAGTTCAGCTGGAGCTGCCAGGAGGCCTGGGGAGGTCTCCTGGTGGGCCGGGTAATCCTGGTGCACAAGGAGCATCCTGCTTGCTCCTAGCAAACATCATCAAGCCTCGGGTAGCCGCTGGCTCCCCATTCTTCCCATTTTGCTCCTTGCGCTTTGGCAGCGCCCATCCAGGTGCGTTTGGTCGGCCGGGTCGTGGTGATGGGGAGCTCTGCCCGGGGCTGCAGGAGCCTCCCGCCCCTTGGAAGCTGCCGGCTCCATCCTGGGCCTTTGGAAGTTGCCGTTGCCATGGAGATTGCGTGTCCCTGTTGCTAGGCAGCTGCAGCATCTTCAGTTGCAGGCTGCAATGCCATGAAATCCTCAACTTCGCTCCTTCCCGTTTTTCCTCCTTTCCTTTGGCAAACGGGGCTGGTTTGGCTCCGGGCCCGCTTCATTGAGCCGCTCTGATGCGATTTGTCAGCGTTAACCCTGGGAGTGCCGGGAAGCACCATGGGGCTGCCAAGAGGATTTGTGGCAGCTGGTCCGGGGCTGAAGGAGTTAAGCTGGTTGGGAGCAGACTACAGAAGGGATGATTTCTAGTAGATAAACTACTTAAAATGGTCTGGCATTCATGGCAGGGGAGGTTTGTGGCTCTAATCTTTTGTTGCATCATTGATGGGTTTATATGAATAAAAACACAGGCTATAATATCACTGCAAGGTAAGAAAATCGGCCTGAATGGGCTAATTAATCTCCTCAGTTATGATACATGCTTGCTTTCCTTTTGTCCTCTGCTTGTGTGTTCCGACTCCGATGCAGCATGCGAGCAATAATTTAGCCCCTCAGCCTGTCTGGGGCCGTATTTGACTTATTTGGCTTGAATAATAAAGATATCAGCCTGTATTCTTGGAGTATACTGCATTAATCAGGCTTGCTGGAGTGATCACATGGTCCTCTATCGCCTTTCCCCGGTAGCTGCTGCTTGTCAGCAGCTGGCTGAGCTGTAGGCTGCAGGCCAGTATCTGCATACCCTTTCTCTTCAGAATATTTCCAATATACCCGCTCTCCAGTATGCGTTTTGCTGCAGTGTGACCAACTAAATGGTCCTCCTGCACGTTAAGAAGACTATTTTAATTTTCAGAGCATTTGTCTAGTTACTAGGCCATGTATGCATTTGAAGAATTCAGGTAGGCTCTCTGCTTTATACATCAGTGTGCTCGGGTTTTGTTCTTGCAGGGGTTTTTTTGCTGTGTAATGTCAGTAAGCTCTACAGTTAGCTCCTCGGTGGGCTAATATTTCTTGCCTTTTAAGATCTCTACCCTGTGCATGGGGAGGGCGAAGCGCTTGGAGGGTGAGATGCAGGTAGACGGCAGCTCGCCGCATGATGAAGTGCAAAGCCGGGTAATTGATTATATCTCGCACCAGTTTCCTAGCCGTGCAGCCGGCAGCAGCGAGTGCAGTGCGGTTATAAATACAAACCAGAAACTGGTCTGTTCGAAAGGGTCTCTGCTGCTATTTTTGGGTCCTGAGAATGTGACAGATGCTCTTTTAGATTGAATACCGATTATGACAGAGAAGGAAAAAAAAAATGATGCTTGGATATAGAATTAGATTTTATGCTGCTGCAGAGCATACATGCCTGTTTTTCATAATCTTGTAGCTGCAGGATTCCATATGAATTATTTAAAATGTCAGTACGGTTAAGTTGGTTGCCTTTGGTTTGCTGTTTGCAAACACTTGAACTACCGAGATTGTTAGGTATGAAATTAGCACCTTTCATTTAACATTGATTGTGCTCAGCATTGCCTCTGCCCCCTCTCCTCCTCCACCCTCACCCCCAGGATAACCCCTGTCCTTAGGCAAGTACTGGAGTCTTTTAAAACTGCAGCAGATTTTGGATGGCACGAAAGGGAATTCTGCCCTTGCTAACATAGCTGATTATTTTATCTGCAATGAAACAAGGTTTGACTTTAAAATCTTCTAACCAGTACTTTGAGGGAGAGGTGGGAGAGGAGGAGGGTGGTACCTCTTTTTTGGTGATTGTTGTTCTGTTTTATATACTCAGTTTTTCATAACCTGTGATTTAAAATTGTCTAGATAAAATGGTGACAATGCTGTAACAACACCAGGGATCATCACGTGCTTGCCTGCTGTATATGTGTATATATGCATTGCAATATATCTTAAAAATACTCTTTCATTTCCTGATTCAAAAAGAGATTGCTTGAACAAGTATGCAGCTAGATAAGAGCGTGAAGTGGCTTTGTATGCACCATGAGCATTTTCAAATTAAACTTCAGAGCGTCCGATAAAACACCAATAACATTATTTTGGCCTTGGGTCGGACGGGTGGACCTGTTTGCCATTTGCTTGATGTTTTGCCGATCGATCCTATGTGGAAGTGAGCGGCTGTGTCGGAGGCAGCAGCAGCAACAGCGCGAGCAGGAACCCCCCGCCAGCGTCCTGATCCCAGACAGAGCCGATGGGGAGGGAGGCTCCGTGCAAACCCCGCCGCTGTGAAATGCAGGGTGCTGCCATCCCGGGAAGGGATGCCCTGGGAGAGCAGATAACGCCCCTGTGACTGCACTTGTCCGGGGGCTGCCGGGAGATGCTCCACATGGTGACAGAGCTGATCGCTGGCAGTAAACTGAGCTGCAAATGGGCCCGAAACTTACTGTGCCCCTTGCCATGCCCGCTCTGTGAGTTGTGTTTCACCAAGGGAAGGTGGGTGGTGTTATTAATGGAAGGAAACGCTAAATAAATCTGCACTAGAAATAAATATGTCTTTAAAATTCTAGTTTAAAAGCTCTGGCTGTCTTTCAGTGGCATTACTAGATGCCTTGGACCAGGAATACCTAAGTTCCCACTTTTACAGCAAGAGTGGGCGAAATGCCGATTACACCCCCATTATGCTTATTACATTACTTGTCTTCATCTCTTAGACTTGCTTTGAAAATAATATTAACACTCTGCGTGCAGACGTCTAGACCTTTTGTTTCCTTTAAAGTCTTCCACGCTGCTGGGATTGTGGTTTCCGTGCAGCAGCCTGTAAATGGCATTTATATTATTAGGCATTTCCGTAGTGTTTTGTTAAGGTTGCATCTGCATGTAGATGAGTTTTTTTTATGGTAGGATTATCGTGTTGCCTGTGGCTATATTGCATTTTGATGGGATCAAAACATATCTGGAAAGATTAAAGCAAAAAGCCAGGCCCTGGGTGTGCAGCCAGGTGGGAGGCGCCAGGAGCCCGGGAAGCCTCCGGAGCAGAGGGGATATTCAGGGCTGACTTTCCTGGCCACCACCAAGGCCAGGGTGCAACGAGGCCCCAACCTTTGCATGGTGCTATCTGCAAAGGTGTGTAAAACACTGTCACCGGGGTGTGACCGCAGGTGGCTGCTCCTGGTGAGGGAACCAAGGTGCACCCGGTTGGCTTTTATGCCTGTGCTGCCTTGGGAGACTCAGGGCTTTGGAGGAGCTGTCCTCGTGCCCACCCGCCCTGCTTGCCCCGATGGTCCTGAAGCCGCCGTTCCCTCCCTGGCTGAGCGGTTAGGGGTGTTTTGGTGACCTTAAGCAGCCTTCGGGTCTCCCTGCAGCAGCATCTCGCTCTGCGGTGGCATTTGTGAAATGCTCTTTGGCAAGGAGGCAGGATGGAAAATACAAGCGAGGGTTCTAGGAGGAATGAGCAGCAACTTGAGCACTGGAAAAAATTCAGGGACTGATGCTGCATCGAGCTCAGAGCACCCTGCCCGGGTCGAGCTTGCCTTATGGTCCTGTTGGGAAGAAGCTAATATGCCTCGTACAGCTTTGGTTGCTTATGAAGTGTGGTTCAAGGAGTGAATCCCATCCTGTTTATGTGAGCTGTTGGTTTATGCAAGATGTCCACTTGATCCACTTTCTTACTGATGTTCTCTGCTGTCTTCACGAGATCCCCAGCCTTGTGTGTGTTTTGCTTCTACCCGGGGGTATGTGTTGGTCAGGTACCTTTTTGGGACCTCATGTTCACCTTGCTGTCACAGAACAACCCAGCACCTTCAGGGCACCTGAAGCTACCAGGAGGGGTTGTACTTTTGGCCACGAGTGGTACTTCTGCATTTCCTATGTTCAGTCCCAGTTTTGCTCTCTAGCAGCAGAACACAAATGCAGGTTTTTTTTTTCTTTTCATGCCATATTTTCTTCGTTGTGGGATATTACTTAGTCGTCTTTGCAGTGAACTAGTGTCTATTTCTGATACACCGCCCACCATGGCCTCTCAGTATTTTTAACTGCATCTTCTATTCCCCATCCACTGAGCAACACTGAGAACACTATAAAGAGGAAAATAAAGCTCTCGAAGTAGCTGGTTGAGAATGCAGGAAGCAAAATCCGCTGATGAAGAGAACGTGAAATTCTGGTTTCCTGCTGTGCACAGAGAACCTCTCATAGGATGATCTCAAAACCAGCAGCAAGGGCTCCCATTGCCCCACATCTCAGCTCAAATGGAGGCACTACGTTTACCTGATTGACGAGCATTTCAAAACTAAGTCCAGCTGCAAAACTGGAGTCGCACCCAGGAATCCTGACACCCAAGTGTCTCTGTTGGCTGTTGTCAAATTGAAAAGGAAACCCCATAAGGCAGAGGATGGTTCAGTTTGCCGTGCTCTTCTGCAAAGCTCCAGCAGCAGGTACCCTGGGATGTGACCTCCAGCTGCTGGCTGCAGAATTCACCGTGCCTCTGCCAACAACCCCATACATGCCTCGGGGGGAGGCAGCGAGTTTATTAAAAATAATAATAAACGATGAGCAACATCGTTTCGTGAAGGTGGACATGGTATTGAAGCTGAAGCCAGGCTTTTCTTCCCCCCTTCTCCAAAGGAAAAGCAGCAGCATCTATGGAAAGGTCAACAGCCTGGTGCCCTGGAGGGATGCGTGCCGAGCTCTTGTGGCTCGTCCTGCCCAGATTTCATAAGGAGGCCTCTTAAGCAGTCTTGAATCTGAGAAGTGCAACCACTGTTTAAAACTTCAGGCAGCCCTAGGTGAGAGCGTTGAAGTTATTTTGCTTGTGTTGTGAATTCCCCTGTAAAAAAAAAAAGTTTGTTTTTTTATATATATTATGAAAATATGATCATATTGATGAGCAAGAAGAGCTGCCAAAGGAGTATTTTGACTGCTGCAGGAGCGGAGCTTTTGTGCAGAAAGGTCTGCATGGGACTGCAGCGCTACTGAGAAGTGGGAGAAGCCCCTGTTGTGGATCTGAGACTTCGACCTTCTAGGTTGGATGTGGCAGGCAACGAAAACCCACCAGATAGGATAGTTAGTCCCTTCTGACAAGAGGGAGAGTCGAAAAGGAAGTGTCGCTGACGAGAAAAGGTGTTCAAAGCAAAAGGAGCGAACAAGTTTAAACTGGAGATAACCCAAGGCTTGCAGGTTTGCGTAGCGTTTTGTCCAAACGCAGCTGCTGGCAGCGTCTCAGCCCCTTCTGTCACGTTCAAAATACCCTCCAGCTGCATGGTGGCCAACCCAGTGATAATTTGTGGACCCACAAGCACCAAGTTCAACTCCAGCGGGCGACTGAAGCTCCAGAGCAGCCGAGTCCCTGCTTGCCCAACACTTGCTGCTCCTCCTTGGACTATTCCTTCCAGCAAACCAATTAGTTACATTCCTTTCTTCTGTCTTTATGCGAATACAAGGAAATTGAATGGAAAACTTGATAAGAATACGTTGTTGAGACAGAAGCATTTGATTACACACAGGAATTGGCAAGTCTCGTGGTTCAAGGACCAAATGTAAATGGTCTATATGATGCATCTCATCAGAGAAGAAGCATGTGCCGGGGGGCCAAGTTACAGTCACTGCAAGATCCATGATACCTTTTTTGTGTTTGTGCAGTTAAGAACTCACTCCTAATTTTGGACTCTATTCTATGGGCTTGTTGCGAACCAAATCTGCACTAAATCAAAAAAGATAAAAGGAGCCAGTTACCTTTTGTTGTTGAATGTAGTTTCCTGAAATCTGACCCTTTGATATTTGAAATAGACTTTCAAATAGATGACTTTTGGACAGTTATTTATCCATACAAAGCATAAACCCCGAGGAAATGTTCCTTCCATATACAGCAGATTGAATCAAATGTTTTTGCTGACGTATCTTTTCCCTGCCAAACTGACACTGCAGTGGCTGCACACTTGCTTGGTTTCGCCCTGGTGTGTTTGAAGAGGAGGAGGGCCCTCCTTCCTCAGAAGGAATGCGAGCACGGAGTTGCTGGGAAGGAAGATAAGCACGCAGGATTCTTATAATGGCTATGTTATAATATTTCTCCTGAAGAGAGAAATAGCTAGAGAGTCTCTGTTAAAGATTGTGGGGTTATGCTTGGCCAGATTTAAGAGGAAAATATGCTGGTGCCTGAGGGGGATAGCTTTATCCTAGATATGAATGTGAAAGGAAATTTATCCCAGGATATTTGTTGGATTAGAAGAGCTTCAGTGTATATGTTAGGAGGTAAATTCCAGTCACGTAAAAATCAATGTAAATGGTGTGTCTGTCTCTATTTAGTGCCTGAGATATGGGGCTGCCTATGGAAATCTGCTGTGCTTTTCCCTGCTGTAAGCCCTGCAGAGCAGCTGTCTCACCCAGGCCAACGACTGGAGCTACCTGCAGCCTGCTCTGCTGCAGTTATCTACTTAAAAACAAGACTCTTCCTCTCTATGCCACTTCCCTTTTAAGTTTGGCAGCCTGATTTTTTGCATTCTTTTTCTCTCTCATCTCGTATGCCTTTTTTAAAGCCACCTTTGTAGCTGCATTCATAAAGAAGCAGCATCTGCTGCTGCTTAACTAGGATCCAGGCACACTTTTCAGAATTGAGGCTGGTTTTGCATGGAAATTGATGTCAATCTTTAAAATGAAAACACATGAACAGATATGAATGGCACCTTTAATTAACAGAATCACCTCAATGATAATTTTTAAATATACACATAGAGATCCTTAGAGAAAGTGTCTCTCAGTCCAGCCTGGTTCTGCCCTGGCTTAAGGGGGAAGCCTAGGAGGAATCTTTGATTCCTCCTGGATGTGGGAGCAGGGACCTAGGCATGGAGCTGGACAGCATGACCTGAGCTCTGTCTTTTTGCACAGACTTGCTACCACATCCTCACCAGCACTGTATTAATCAGCTGGAGGTGAAGAGAAATATGATGTCCGTACGTCAGAGACAATTTTCATCCGAAGCCCTCAAAGTGCTTTTAAAGAATGAGCCTTTCATTCTCCTATTGCAATTTTGTGTGGAAACAGGCAGAAGCTTGGGGAAGGTGCTGCTTCCTGTCATTGCTATGCAGGAAACCGTGTGCAGGCGTCTACCTCAACCAGGTTTTGTGAACCTGGTGTCTTGTGTCCTTGCAGACTTTCTAGGCAGGTTGTGTGTTCGTACAGCTTGGGAACATAGAATCTTCTCTGTTTTAGATCGCCTGCCTGTAAAATGAGGTTGAGAAAAACAAACTTTAAGTGTCTCGTGCAAGGCTTTTGGTTAAAGTCCACCACAAAATGGACCAGGAGTTGACAACAGTTGGGAAATCAAAGTTCAAAATAAAGTGGTGAATTTTTTTCATATTAATATGCTGCAGAGATCACACAACACAAAATAAAACGTTTAGGATTTCTTATCTATGGTTTTACCTGTAGTTTTGGATTGCTCGTGAGCAGCAGCCCCTTTGCACCAACAGGGGACAAGTTGTGTGCAGAGGGACACAGGTTCTGCCAGGCACCATCTGCCTCAGCTAGTGTTACCAGGAGAAAGTTTTATGCGTTGGGTATTTTCAGTGTTACTTCTCAAAACATCAGGAAATAGATAGCAGCCCCTCAAAGCGGGTAGAGAAAGTGGACTTTTTGTAGCAGCTGGTGTAGAGAAAATGACAGTAAGGAGATTAGGAAGTCTGCAAAATACCCAATTTCTACCCATCTAGGTGCAATGAGGGCAAAAATGTCCTGTGAAGAAGAGATGGCCCAGACCAAGGGAGCATGGAGGAAAACCTTCCCAGGGGATAGCTGCATATAGCAAATAGTGTGAATAACCCAAAGTGCTGTGATGGGTAGGCCTGACTTGAGGACGGTGATTCTGCTCCATGAAAGCCACAGTTGAGGGTCTGAGTCTGAAAGGAGATGAGAATAAAACTTTTCTGACTTTTCTTTTGTGAAAATACTTGGATACTTCTCCATTTTGAGGAACTGCAGTGTAAGTGTTTTGATTTGATTTGGCCCTGTAGCTTCATGTCTCGATATTGGCTCAATCAAAATTCAGCCTTGCCTGATTCTGGATGACTTGGGATGGAACACTGTTCTTCAAATCACACAGACATGGTTTCAAGTCTGGGTCTTCCCACATCTTAGCCAAGTGTCTTCAGCATTTAGCTACAGAGCATGAAGATTGTGCTGTCTTGACTGAAAACCAATGTATTCCCATAAAACATGCTGCTGTAGTCCTGTTGTAACAGTCACAGTCTAAGGATATGAGAGATATTTGAAGGGAGGGGTAGTATCTTTTATTAAACTGGCTGATACAGTTGCAGAATACAGACATGATTACATAAGGCCTCTTAAGGATCTGAAGCAGGCAATTCCAATATAGCAACTGAGAAAAACCCAAACCACCCAGAAGAACGATAATTCTCTGAAGTAAAAATTCTGCTTTTCTTTTAATTAAAGCATCAGTCCTTAGCAAAGTCTTAAGGCCCAGGACTAATTTCCCATTAAATTTGTCTGTGGGATAGAAGGAAAAAGAGGAAAAAAATCATGCTTGAAGGGAGTAAAAGAAAATGGCAGATAAAAGACAAACTGTTGTTTCAGGCCTGAAAAGGGTCTTTATATTTAAAAATTCACCCATGTATGAGTTGATGTGATAAAAGAAATATTCGTGCAAACCTTGCCTCGGCAGAGCATCTTTGCCTGATGAGACAGCACTTACTTTCTGTGTTGTTTCCTGCTACCTGCATTTTGTGCAGTTGAGGCTGTGCTGCTCAGCCAGCAATTTGGGTCAAAATGCCAGTTGACAGATAAAGCCTCTTTTTGATATCCATTGCAAATCATTTGAGATCAAAGTCACATTCTTCTTTTAAGTGAGGAGAGGAGACCTAAGGATCATATTTCAAAAATATAAGAATATACAAAAGTTAATTTTACAAGAGTCAGATTTTCCCAGGCATTCAGTGTGTTTCTACCCTGTGTATGCTAGGGAGTAGGGCCTGGAAGATGTTGTTACCGAGAAACTTGGCCTTTTTATTTAAAGAGGTGAAATGTTTGAAATCTTTGAAAATTTACTCTGCTTTGAGAGCCAAACCATGTGGAAAATTTCTCTTGACCCTGGTATTGTAGAAGCCACTAGCATCTGTGATTGGTTTCAGTGTGCCAGGTTACTGTAAGGCTGATGAAGATTTCTTCCAGGAGAACACACTGAAACTGGGACATGATGGCTATAACGTGACTTATGTGACTTTTTTTTGGATGATCAATAAGATGTCTCAAAAAATATTTGCAATTACTGCAATGGTATAGGTAGGCAATGGTGGTTGAAAGCTGTTTCAGATATGAACAAACGTCAGGGACAAAGTCAGTGTCGTGTGTAGCCCTAGAAAAATGCTGTTAGAGCAAATGAGATGTAGTTTATCTGTGACCTTGTCACTGCAGAAAGAGGCTATTGCCTACAGCCCATGCCTTAGGTCACATGCAGACAGCTACAATACCACTTGGGCATAAATAAATGCTTGTCCCAGTTACGCCAAATGATTGCAGCGTCACTATATGTGCTTTGAAAACGGAGAATGCAGCCCAAGCGTGCCGTGGTTTCCAGCAAGTAAAGCCGTCTGTTGAGTCAAATCTAGGACTCATGCTTTTAGGCACCAGGACACTTCCATTGCAAGAGGAAAAATCAGGAAAATTTAGGAAGGAGTAGGGGGAAAAACACCCTGAACAATCTTGGGAAAAGGATCTCTCTCAAAGCATGTAGGTCACCTTTCAAAGACTTGTTAGATGACATTACTGGCACTAGTAGTAGGCATAATACTCGTATCAGCAGTTGCATTATAGTCATTTTTAGCTACACCAGATAACTAATGGTAATTTGAAATTCACTCCAGCAGTTTGTTAATAAAACAAAGGTATACATCTATTTAAGCTAGTATAAAGCCCAGCGTGAGAAGGAGGAGAAAGGAAACACTTGCTTACAAAAGAAAAGGTCAAAGACAACTCATGGGGTACAGCACATGTAATATATCTAAATAACTTTACATGAAGTAGAATGCCGGATTTAGTGTTGAAATCCTGACATTGCTGACAAAGAGGAAACAATATCCTGGTTTTGATCGATTTTTCTCTTGCCTCAGTGTCCTTGAAATAAGATGTGATTTCCCAGCACTGAGAATTATTAGCTGATGGCATCGTTTGAAAGGGGAAGCAGCGAAACATGTCATCGCCGCAACACTGAGTTGCTGTTGCTTGTCTTGATCGGATAGATTTGGTCCTGTCTGGGGGAGGGAATGTGATGATGGTGTGAAAGGGCTGCGGTGGGTGGCGGTGGCCCTGGGCTCCGAGCCGCTCAATCCCCACGTCCGCCTACGTCCCGTCTGAGCTGAGGACGCGTTCGCGTCACCGCGGCTCTTCATCAGCAGACGCTCCACTACCGACTCCTTGGTTGGCTGCTGCTGGGTGGGGGTGAGCAGAGAACAATGGGTCAAAAAAGACTTTTTTTTACTTTTTTTTACTTTTTTCTTTGTCTCTGTAGACATGTCATTTGGCTCCCAAGGTTTGGAAGTTGTGTGGTTTTGCTTTTTTGGCTTGCTCCCTGTGAAACATCTGATGTTGTCCTTGCAGACCAGTGTTTTTACTTCTTGTTTTCTGCCATGAACAGAAACTTGATTGTCAAGAACGCATTTTGAGACATCTACCGTTGTATTCTGTATTGAGTCCATGTGATAGAAAAGCTGTTAAGAAAAAAAGAGTGTGAGGAGCTTAAAACCTTTACCCTACTATGGTGGAAAAATATCCAGAGTACCTGCAGGCTTGGTTAAAAATGATGATGCGGGGCTGACTGTGCCGAGCAGATTGCTTGAACCCTTCAGATGTTTGAGTTCAGCCAGGGATGCGTAAGTAAAAAATGAGAAACTTGACTAAGACCGCTCAGTGAAACCACTATTAAACTTTAAAGGAGGCAGTGAAGCAAAGATGACATGCAGTTGGGTGTGGAAAATAGCTGTGGGAACAGGTGTTACTGTCACTTTGAGTTTTACTTCTGCACTGGAGTGAACTTGCATCGGGGCCACTGCCACGGAGAGAAGTCTGGCTCTGTGCTGGAAATTGTGCATCCGGGAGGGCAGCATGGAATAGTCACCATTTCTTTGCATTTGATGGTTAGACTTTAGTCTTCAGTGCAAATTCTCTGTAACCTTGAGAGCGGATCAAAATCTGACAGCGACGGCTGAGCCAGAGAACTGAGGATTTGTTTCTAATGCTGAGATTTAAGGCAGATGCTGCCGGAAATAATGCTTGTGTGACTGTGTGGACATGGGGGACTGTGTGTGTCAAACAGCAAGCAGCACAGCATGGTACCTGCCCCTTGCTTCTTGCTGGTATTAGACGGTGACATCCATCACTGGATGGGCTTAGTCCCACCACAGGTGCACGTGAGGCCTTGCAGGGCATGAGGGTCCCCCTTAAAAAGGGGAGCAGAGCCATGATGTGATTACAGCTTCATGGGGACATGAGAGCATTCAGGTTTAACAGCTGGTGAGTAAAGGGCTTGAAATTGGCCAAATAAAATGAAAGTCGCTTATCCACGTATTAAAGCTGGAGAAGTGGAGGGAGTGGGCGTCCTAAATCTATGTCAGAGCTGGGAGTAGGACTGATGATCCTGGCTCCAGCAGCCTTGTTATCCTGCACTGCAGCGGGTCAAGGATGGCTTCTCTCTGAATGTGGCTCTGTATGTGTGTGTGTATGCATTCACATGCATGGGCACACGTATATCCATTTGTGTGTGTGTGTTCCTGCATCATACTGTAAGTGCAAACCATTTTTACACATTAAACTATCTTCCCTTGTATCATGTGTATCAAGCATTTTCCTTGAGATTTTCTTGTTGGGATTTTAAGAATGGAAGATGAAGACACTTTGCCTTTTTAAACTTTTCTTTCAGTCCAAGTTGTTGTGTACAGTGATTCAAGTGTTTCTAGACAGGAATCATGCACTTTTGCCCATTAAACTGGGCAAAAGCCTGAAGATGTGCTTGCATTACTGAGAATCATATCTATTTGTCTTGTAAACTCAGTGGCACTATGTGTAGGTTTATGTGACATATAAAAATATGCATATAGTCATACAGACAGAAAGCAAAAGGAATTGTTCTGCATTAGTACATAGTGTAGACAAGTGAAAAAGGAGCAGTTTGATAAATTTACAAAGTGTCAGAACATAAGATATAAATCCCAGAAAAAAGGGATATGAATACTGCTGGGAAGGGGGCTATCCAAGAAAATCCAGCATGTGCATATTTGTTTGGGCTATTTTAAAGGTAAATATCAGATAAATACTGTCTTTGCAGTGATAATTAAGATGGTCTACATGTAATAGATATCAGTACCTTTGTTTTGATACGGGGCACTGGACTCCCAGAACACTTTAAAGACGTTAATCAATTAAGACTCCTAATGTTCCTGTAAGATTGTTATAATTATCCTTGCTTGGCAATTGGTAGGAGAGATGAGGTTAAATGATGTGGCAAAGGTTAGACTGCAGATTAGCTGCAGTGCTGCAAATAGAAGTCATGACTCAGACTCTCAAAATCCCTAATCTTAATTCAAGACATGTTTAAAAAAAATGATTTTCCTTTGGTGCGCATTCGAATTTGAGGTCAGTCTCTGGAAAGCTTGGGTGCCTTGTAATTCTAGCTTTTTCTACAGTGGATTTTATCCCCAGTCTTAACCATGAGAGAATAAGCAATGCTATGGATGCACACGTACAGGTGTCTGAGACGGGCTTCATTTCACCTACTCAGGATGACTCTATCGGCCCAGGTCCCTGTTGACCTTTGTGTAACCAGTGGAGAGAAAAAGCCACTGCTGAAGTGATTCATTTGACCTGTTTTAGCTGGCTGCTTTGCGAGCAGATGATCTGATATTTCTCACAATTTTAGGGGAGTTAAGATGAAGAACTGAAAAGTAGAGGTTGTCTGTGGTGGGTGAGAAGCAGAACTCTAAACAAGGAAAGAGCAGGAGACTCTCCTCTCAGCTGGCCGTGGTGCTGCCTTACAGCAGCCTGTCGTTGTTTGCAGCAGGGTTTTAGCATCAGTCTGGCCCCTAGCACTTGTTCTCTGGCCTGCAGCAATTTGGGTTTGTTGTGTCCTTGCAGGCTGCAGAGTAGAAGCGAGCAGGTTATCCAAAGAAGAAGGAAGGAGCAAAGCAAGCTATAGGAAGCCACGCATTTCCCCTCGTGACTGACAGGTGAAGGCTGGTATAGCGCTTGCCAAGTAGACCTAGATACTTTGTTCTAGTTTTGATGGATTTTGTACACAGGCACACTAAAGCTTCCCAATCTGTGAGTTTTAAGCAAGGGGAACATTTAGGTTGAAATCTTCAACTAAATCAGCTATCAATGAATGGTTGTGTGCGCATGTAATCCACTATCACTGCTTGTATCACTTCCACTTTCTGATCTTGTCCTCTTTACTCCGGTTTTAGCCTTTGTATTTTAACTTTTCAATTGGAATAGAGACACTCATACAGCCACAGTCCTGTCTGACCAAATTGGGTGAGATCACAGATTTAAATTTGGCTTATTCCTTGATCTCTTTATTTTTAGTTCAGGAAATGGAGTAAATAAGCTCCTTTGTAAGATGTGGTGTTAGTCAAGACTAACTTGTGACTGTCAAGAAAAATACTGAATGTCCTCAGTGTTACATGGGATGTTTCACACAGCGCTGACTCTACCTCACCAGAAAAGATCAATATGACATGCTCCTGTGTATTCCTGTGTTTATAAAAGCCCTGACTGTGTGCTGAGTTGCACGACGTGCCTTGTGGTTTGCCAGCAGTCTTTGTACTTAGCTGAACTCTCTATTCTGGACGTGTAATACCAGATGAACTCTAAAACCTCTCTCCTGCAGCGTCATGAAGCTGGCTGCAAGGGAAAGGGGTATTAAACAGTCCAAAGAACTGCTTGTGCATGCGCAGTAGAACTATCCAAACGGGGAAGGCTCTGAGAATACCTTCATCACTATCTACCTACCTACAACTTGAGGTGCTAAATAGGTCAGTCATTGGAGAGACCTCCAGAGGAAGCCCAGTAAATTCCAGATGTTGTGACACACAAATATGGACCTGTCAAAATGCAGTCTGTGCTTCTCCTCTGTGACTTGTATTAATAATCTGTACCTGCTGTCATCTTGATTGGTTGTGGTGTTTATGGTTTGAATCAACTCATGTTGTCTGAAACAACATAGTTTTCATAAGCACTTTGATTTAATTGCTGCTGTAGAACAGCCTCATTTCCCTTGTGCAGTAGTTCCCAAACACTAAAAAATGAAGTTGCTTCGAGAAAATAATCCCCTGTGCTCATGTTGACACCATCTTGTGTTCCTTGAAAGCCTCCCAATAGCTGTGGTTTGTTTAGAGTAGCTGGATCTTCGCAGCATGGTATTACTTTCCTAAATGTTTCGATAAGTGGTGAGATAACTGGTGACAGTGAAAGCAAACAGCTTAGCGTGGAGCTTGAGTACCATTCGTTCTTTCTGAAAACTTGGGCAGATGGTGCCCATCCAATTTACACTTTAAGTTGCTGCTCACTCGTATTGGGTAAGTGTAGTAACTTTTTGTTTTGAAAGTTAAACTCAGGGAAGATAATTCCTTTTTTACACCTGTCTGAGCTTTCATATCTCACTGCTGAGAGATGCCAACATGCTTTGAAATATGTACATTAATATCCCAAGCCAATAGTTAAAACAACCAAACCTACACTGAACTGAGGGCTACAATGCCCCTGCTGGAGCAGGGGGGTTTGACTAGATGATCTTTAGAGGTCTCTTCCAACCTCAACCATCCTGTGATTCTGTAATTCCCTCTGATGGCTACAATTCCCATGACTTGGTCTCTTCTTCCCTTGCTCTTGCCTGTTGCCAAATAACAGAACTTGGCTGTTTGTGAGGGCATGCGTCCAATTCCGTTATCAAATATTAAGCAGATGAGTATGTAAATAATTTTTAATGTTACGGTGCTAATATCTTTACCACAGTAATAAAACACTACTTGCTGTTTCTTTAGCAAGAGATTGGGCTTTTGTTTGTTTGTTTTAAATTGGGAAATGAATTGATAGTTCACTTCTTGCCAACTAAGGCATAAGTGAGAATGAATTTCACAGGGAAATTTGGCTATAATCAAGCACATAATCTGTTTGACTTGGTTTTAAAGGAGGCAGTTGTTTAAAGCAGCTGGTTAAGTACACAGATGTTCTGGTTGAGGGCAATCCAATATTAAAATGTCATAATGTTGCAACAAACTCTCATTTAAAATGAGTGGCTGACAAAAGAAATATTTAGTTAAGCAACCTACCCTTAATTTCCATGGCAGATATTTTACTTCTAGAGACGCGTTTTCAAACGGTGCTGGACAACAGAGCCTTCTTCCCAGCAGAAAATGCAGGGTTGTGCTTCCGTATGAGAGAAGGATGGGTTTACTGACCGCTGGACCCTGTCGCTGGTGCAGGATTGCTGCAGGAGTCTGCAAGTGAAATGAGGAGGGCTGTGCAGAGCGGTTCCGTTCCTCTGCAGGAATAAGAAGGGCGGAGGAGTGACATAAGGAAATAAAGCCGAAGGTAACGTGCAGGATGTGGTCCTGCTCTTAGGGCTTCCCCGCAATGCTGGGGTAGGTGCCATGGCTTGTACAGTTGAATCCTTAAGCTAGGATGGAGGCCAGATGGATTTGCTGAGCTTCCTGGTGAAGAGTGGGCTTTTTTGACCATAGGTTTTTAGCCATCTCTGTGTCTGTCTGTCTTGTGAGGCACAGAAGTATTAGGCTCTCCATCCCCACTGCAGAAGTTGAGCTGGAGTGATGCGATTTCCATGCACTTCATTTCTTTGTAGTGACACGGTTGTCCTGTTGGGACTGCAAAGCCTCTGGCTGTAGGTAGGGCCTGCTGACTTTGGAAGCTTCTTAATGTCAAATCTAATCTCAGTTTTCATTTTTAAGACTAAGAGGCCCCTTGACTGTTTGCTTGTAGAGAAAATGGAGTTATTCCCATAAAGTGAAATGTTGGTGCTGCCGTGATTCTGAGATGAAGGCAGCCTCCAATATTACACCACTTCATAGCCTGCCTGGGAATAAGAGCCTCGTGCTGCCTGTCCCTAAGGCCAGGGCTCCCCACAGGAGGACTTTGAGGATCAGCAGGAAGACGGAGATTGACTGGGGACACCTGAGCAGTCAAAGCTGCAGTATAAGGAGTATATGGCAGTATAAGGAGTAACTGCAGGTATTTTCTCATCCCCTGTTATGGCTGTCCAGCCATTTACCAAGACCAATTTTGCAGCCATTGCTGAAAAAAAAAATAGAGAGAGGGGGAGTAGAAAAGAGATGGACTAACTGACATAAAAGGTTTAGCCTAGTGCATCCAAATATTTCTGAAAGCAGGAAAAACCACTCCATGTTCTTCCATGGCTTCCTCTATTTCTGGCCTCCATGCCAGGAATCACTTTTATTGCTCCCAGAAATCGACTAGCTCTTTCATTAACACTCCTAGCCCCAGGCCTCCTTTCCCTTGCCTCCTTTCCCTTAGCAGGACAGCTAGGCTGAATGCAGTGTCTGCATTGGCATGGTCACCGCTTTACTGGGGCTAGGAATATCTTAGTGAGGTGCATTGCGAACGGCTTGAAGTTGCATTTCTTGTTTGCAGAGGAATTGCAGCACCAGATTTTCTGACACCCTTGTCTGTAGGGCAGTTGTATTTTCTACAGAGATGGGCATGTCCTCTCCTATTTTTCCCTGCTCGTATCATCCTGGAGGCACTCATAGGGAAGAGCCTTGTGCTAGCAGTGCTGTGTCTTGACCCAGCCTTTGGAGGGTGTGAACCAGGCATGGCATTTAGTAGCTCTGGTCTCTACTGGTAAAAACATGCTTAGGTTTAGAAAACAGCTTCTATTTGGACATCTTTCTTCTGGATTGCACCTTCTGGACCAAGTTTACATGTCATAATGCTTTATACTGTGACTTTCCAGCAAAGGCCACCTGTGGCAGGCAGTGAAGATGTATGGAGTTTAACACATTCATTGGCGTTTAACTACCTTTCCAGGAAAATATTTAAAAGTACTTTCCCAACATAAAAGGTTTTCTATTGCTAGATGTCTTGAAAATGAATGTGCTGCCTCAGGGCAAATGCAGTGTCTCCTTATTGCTCGTAGCACAGTTGCTTTAAATCTCCTGCCTTTATTGAGAAAATGATTATCCTCCTTGAGGATTCCATTAGTCTATCAGGGAGGCTCTTAGCGAAGTACATGAGTCATGTAAAGCCTTGTGTCTCTTAGTGCATGTTTGCAAACCTAATTTTAGTCAGTCTACTGTATTCTGCACTGCCAGAATTAGATAACATTGTTAAAGCTGTGTGACTGCTTAAATAAAAAAAAGATTCTCCAGATAAATATAATTAGGAAAGCCGGTTCCCTTTATCCCTCCCTATTCAGTCATGGACCACAAATTCACCCATCTCTTTTGATTATTTGTTTATGACAAGGTACTTTAAGTTGTGTTTCCAAGACCACTGACACCAGTCCCTAACTGCGCACACATCTAAATGAGTGGCTGGCGTTTTCTGGAGCTATTACTCCTGGATTTCAACTGCGAGTGTCTTTATGAGGCCCAGCACCAGGTTCCCTATAGATTTCTTGGCATGCCAGCACATCGTGTTTGCTGTGTATTTGTGAGATTTCATATTGCCTGCAAGTACGAAGTATTTGTCTTTGAGGCCGCCCTGTGCTGATGACTTTACCCACTGTGTCATTGGGAGGCTACCCTGGTGTGCAAAGTGTCCTGGGCTTGCCGCTCTCCAGCCGATCGTTTTGGTCGTGATGAACTCAAAGGTTTGGGGCACGCTGGGCATGAAACACATCTTTGGCATTGTATCAGAAGGGGTTTAGCGAGTGCCTGAAGCTTGCCTGGGCTGGGCAGTTTTGTTAACTGAGGGTCCTGCGCCACAACGCAGGTGTCAGTTTTGATTGTGCAACCCAGAAGGTTTATGAAGCTCAGTGCGACTGAGATGAGGTGCTAGGTGCTGGATACCCCACTTGGCTGTGCAGAGGCTAGTGATATTTTGCTTCATTTACTGTCACCACGGTGTGTCTGACATAGTCCAGCATGGAGTGAAGAAGCACCCTGGAGCTCCTGTTGCTGTGGGGTTAAAGGGCCACGGTGGTGGCAGGTGGAAAAGTGTCTGATCAGAAGCTGAGGTGGACGTGGCTTGGGACAGGAATAGGGCCTGAGTCCTGATGTACGGTTTCCGCAAAATGCATCCAAAAAGGAAGAAAGAAACTGATACTCCTTGCAAATTGACTATTAAATGCTACCTCTGATGCATTTGCAAGCTTTTTGCAGTATTAGTCTCTTCTGATTGGATTTGCGAGATGTACTGGATGACACCACTTTATTTAAACATCTATTGATATTGGTCTAGAGTATCTTAGAGCTCTGTGCAGATTATAGAGTATTTGAGGACACAGAGTCTCCCTTACTGTTCTTTCTTCTGGATTTTGTCACCCTTGCGCACATATCAGGCAGCATTTGCACTTGGCCAGCGCCGTGTGCTCTTAGTCCGTGTAAATAACTTGCCAGCTGCAGCCTTCTGCTCCCAGGACCTTTCCGTCTTTGCGTGGGAGTCGGCCCATACTTGGCGTTCCGGAGCCGCCTGCCTCCAGATGCTCGTGCTGGAGCTGTGAACCGCGGCCAGGCCGGAGCGTTGCCCGTGGCTCTGGCCATGCGGGAGCGCGTGACGCTGCTCGGACGCCCGCTCCCGTTCCCCCTCGCTGCGGCATCCCTCCTCCGTGAGGACGGAGCGCCGCTGTTGTGGATACCCGTGCGGCCGCCGGGCTCCCAGCCGTTGCAGGCTTTCCTTTGCGTAAACCCAGCACATCTGAGGCTGTGCACAACGCCTGGCCGCGCTGGCGGGGAGCCTTAGCAGGTGGCTTGGAGGCCTCCGGAAAGGCGGCAGCAGCAGCAGCAGTCCCCAGGCGGGACACGCGGCGCCCTCGAGGCCGAGCTCCTGGAAGCCAGCCAGTGTCCGGCACTCCGAGCCGGGGTCCGAAGCACAGCGCGGAGCAGCGCCAGGGTTCTCAACACGGGCAGCGCGCGCGGGGCTTCCTTTCTCTGCCTCGGCAAACGGCGCTGCACCTTCGTGCTGCATCTCTGCCTGCTGCTCGCCCTCTCCCGTCTGACACAACTTAAACATTTCATACGCTCCTACAGTCTGTATAGCCACAAGCTTATCCCCTTGGTGACAAGGCACATCTTATGAGAGCCAGGAGAGAAGGCTCAGATGGGAGGCAGTCAACAAGGAAGTAAGAAATAAAAATAAATATTTATGTGTTTTATTTTCTGGAATTTTTCTAATTGGACTAAAAGGGAAAGAAAATGGATGCAAATCTGAATTTCAGTTCACAGCATCTAGAAGTGAGCTTGCAAAACTACTCGAAGTGCTATCCTAAAGTTAGCTTTAAAAATATTAGAAAATGGAGATTAAACATCATCTGCTAGCACAGTCTCTTCCACAACTTTATAACTAATAGATCTCATTGGTTACATATTTATTTACTCAGATCTCCTTGATTACATTTTTATTCATTAAAAAATCTGCTTTTTCTATTACATTTCCAAATTTTATACTTTTGACTTATCACAAAAAAAAAAAGAAGCTAATCTAGATCCGTTCTAAAGGCTGCCTGCTTATACTATAATTCCACCTTGGATGAATTTAGATAATTTTAGTGCTCTCCCGTCTTTCGGAAGGGGAACCACATGCTCACTGCCTCTCCATAATTCACATTTACAGAGTCACTCCTTGCTGCTTTCACTCAGGATTTACCACCTGACGCTGCCCTAACCAAGTACCAAGAGAAGAACCTTTCCGCGGGCTCTGAAGCTGCTCGGCCACATACTGACATGTGGCTGCAGCGTTATCTCCAAGTCTATAGCAAGACTTGCGAATCCCTCCCATCTCCCACCTTTTCCAAGCAGCATCCAGAATAACGAACAGGTAAAGCAAGGCAGGAGGCAAGTCGGGGAGCCTGGCAACCACAGTGTAAACAGCATGAATGGTTTTATAAAGACAAACAAGAAACCAAGCGCTGATACTGGAGATGCACTGGAAGCTGCGCCTGCAGAGCTGGAGGCAGAGGAGCGCCGCTCCTGCCTTTGATCCCAGCAGTGTCCGCAGTGAGATGGTTGCTCACAAGGATGCTCTGAGAGGTGATTACAAGCGAGGAGGCTTCTCCGTGCTAGATAACAGCAGCTGCGAACTGTCAGCTCTTTGTGCCATCCGTTTTTGTATCCAGAGCAATTTTATATAAAGAAAACTCCCTCAAATTTCAATACTAATTCCATTGGAAACAATCCCTGGAATACCTGAGGGGCAGAGCCTTTGCTTACGGATCCATTAAAAGGAGAAAATAATCTAAGAGTGGCTTTCTCTGCCTACCGTTATGCTAGCATCTGCCTTTCCTGCTGTGCTTCACATTTCAAAACCCTTTTAAAATAAAATATAACAGTCGTATTTGCTTAAAATTCTCCTTTTAACTGAGCCTGCTGAGTATGTCATTAATAAAGCCAAGCTGACAGAGACACCAGGATAAATACAAATAATCACAAACACACTATTCCATATCAGTTTCAATCCTCAGTTAACTGGATTACCTTTTTTTCTTTACATTTTCATATTAAAATATTTTCTCTTTTTTTAAAAATCCAATTAGAAAAATTCCAGAGAATAAAATATTTTGCTTTTTTATATCTGCTGATGAAGTCAGCCTGATAAATCAATGGTAGAGACAGAATCATCTAGGTAACACAGAATGTGCATCACTCACTATTGCCTAACCTAATGTAGAAATTAAAATCCTGGATAAAGGTGTGTTTAATCTCTGTAATTGCAGGGTATGTGCACATACTGAATGGCTTATTCTTCTGACCACCTAGAAAAGCACCTAATTTCTTCTCACCAAAGAGAGTTTCCTTTGGGAAAATAGCTTTAAAAAACCACAAATGCAAGATGAAATTGAAAGAGCAGGAAATCCTCTTTTAATGAATTTTACGGATTAAAATCATAACTAAAATCAGGGGTACAAATCAATTCAAGCGTATTTGCACTCAGTGCAGAGAGGCGCTGCTGGGATGCAGGGCCACGATGGAGCTTTGCAGGGTGAACTCGAGATTGCTTTCACAGCGGTTGTGAAAGTGCCCTTAGGAAACCAGTCTTTGCCTTTATTAGAAAAGGGGTTCTAATTTATCACACCTAGTTTTTAT
Organism: Eudromia elegans; assembly: GCA_003342815.1. Classification (NCBI taxonomy): domain Eukaryota; kingdom Metazoa; phylum Chordata; class Aves; order Tinamiformes; family Tinamidae; genus Eudromia; species Eudromia elegans. The sequence goes on along the minus strand of PTEX01000006.1, from coordinate 3,431,774 downwards.
TTTCATTCCAAATAAATGTTTGTTATAGCCCAAGGTGATGGGGTTTGATTGCGTTGATCCAAAATGGTACAATTTTTCTGTTGTTCTTCAGCCAGAGAGGTAAATCACTCCTATGCAGGCCGCAGTTGGGTTTGAGCCTTGGCCGGGTGCTCGGGAGCTCCTGGCTTTGCTGCTCACCTCCGTGGTGCCTCTGGGGAGCTTACTTCACCTGAGGTTACCTCCTGTCTCCTTTCAGGCCCTGTTGGGCGTTCCATGTTGATGCTGTAAAGCCTTTAAGGAAAGGGATGTTGCTTGTTATTGGTTTATACATTATGTAGAGCAGGGTCTCTAGATGCTTTTGTACTGCAAACACTACCTAAAAAGCAGAAGTAATATTACTTAAAGTGTGCTTTTAGCAAGGAATTGTATGGAGTCTGCATACCGTGTCGTGCTGGGTGCTGAAACGTAGTGTCTCTGCATGATGGAAAGCTCAGGCTTCTTGTGTAGGAAGACTTGCCACAGAGCTGATGGGGAGCCTGGGGAGCCTCGTATAAACAGAAAACTAAACTGATATGCCAAGACCTACTACAAACCATGTGTCCTCCCATGCTTTTCGCTAGCAAAGGCTGTATCAGCTAAGAAACAAGTAACTCAAAGCACTGCCATAGCACGTCTGCTGAAGACATCAGTGGAGCAGAATCTTATTTGATTGATGTTGGTGGAGTGCGTGAGAAACTCTGCTCTGTGCCTTCCTCTGCTTCGATGGGATTGTCATGCTGACAGTCCCAGGTTAGCTTAAATAACAGAAGCACTGAGGCTCTCTGTGCCAGAAGTGGTTGTTCTGGCTCTGCTCAGCTGCACAGGGGAACACCCAGACGGTGCCTGGGCACCTGCAATGCCTCCGTATGGAGAAAGAAACTGCTGGCAGGAGAGTCTCCTCTCTGACCGTGCACCCCGAGCCGGTGCATGAGACGGGGGTAACGCGCCCCACAACCCTGCCGAGGCAGGCGGGGAGGGCAGCAAACTTCAGCAAAGAAACCAACTCCCTGGGGAGACCGTAGGCTTTCACCTGATTTTCTGTGGAGCAGTGTAGGATTTTACTTCCTTTTTTTCTGCAGCCTTTGCAGTGATGTCTCACTGTTGTGTTTTTCTTTCTTGTCATCGTAACTATAATTTCTAGTTAAATTTAGATTGATTCAAACCATCAACATCCATTGGTTTAGGAAGAGATGAAGAGCATTTTTGCTGACTCTGAGTGGGGTGCACACTCAGACCTTGGATTTGGCACGGATGGTATGATGGGACTGCAAAATAAATGTTTGCAGTGAGTGAAAGGATCACAAGAGAAGTGGGCATAGAAAAGGCATAGCTAGGCACAGTCTCCAAAATCCACAGAGATGCTTCAGAAAGGTTGTCAGTGTTGCTAGAGAGTTTGCCTTCGTATTTAAAGAATGGCTGTTTGCTCTTTCTTGGAGACAGCTACTAGAGATCAAAAACCAGCACCTGCTTTTGTACAAGAAAAGAAGAAAAAACAAAAAACAGATGCCAGGGTCCCTGCCTCTGCCTCTTATCATTTTACTAGAAAATCAGAGGCCAGGGCTGCTGCATAAAAAGCACCTGGGTGGTGCATCCTCTTGGTGCTGGGTGGCAGGGCGGAGCAGCCGGGCACCCTGCGGTGGTGGTGGGTGCTGGCAACGTGCCCAGGGCATCCGGCACAGAACTGCAGTGGAGCAGGGAGCCAAACACACAGGAGGGCGTCTGAGCCCGAGATGGGGAGTGCTGGTGTGTGAGTATGTGTGTGTGTGTCCCACCACTCACCCACCCACCCAGCCCTGCTGTTTCTTTAAAAATAGGAAAATGCAGCACTGTGAATTTCAATGTTTTATATTTTGGTAGAATTACCCAGTTGTGATGCAGTCATATGTCTTCAAAGTAGGTATAAAATTATCATCTAGATGTTGCATTTTTCAGAATGTGTTGAATGTTTTATTATAGTCTCTTCTGTGCTTAAAACATGGCTTAAAAACTGCAGAAAATGTAAGTGGTGTGCTGTAAACAGGCACATGATTCCTAAGCAATAACGTGTGCTGCACGACCTTTGTACTTTAGCAAACTGCCAAAGCTGCAGTGAAACTTGCAGACTGAATTCTGTATTGGGGCTGACAGTGCAACTGCCTGCGAACGTGGACAGCACAAGACTGCAATCCAGGCACTGGGAATGCTCTGGGCATAGAGAAAGGGGGACACTGGAGGGGATCTGACCTCTGCATCTTGCTGAAATTGAAGGGTAGATTTTCTCAATAAAGTAGGGCTCGTGACAAGCCACTTTGGCCTTTTCTAGTCCCGTCATATTTCTTTTTAAGTCACAGCAACCTTTCAGGACAATCTATTAAAGGCATAATGTGCCACCGCTCCTGGGCTCAGTGGAAGACACAAAACAACCCTCACCACAGCAGGAGCAAAGCACTGCAGCTATTGCTGCCAATGACAAGACGAAGGAACACAAACGTAACTGTGTGCCTTATGGTGTGCTTCTGAGTGGGTTTATTTCCCCTTTCCTTGCAGTTTAAAAATTACAAGCAGCTTACAATTATAGCATGAATGTGTGTTGCAAAAGTAGTTCATGCGCTAATAGGGGTGTCTTGTATAAATCCTGTTCTGTCATGAGTGGGTTTAGTATGTGTGTGTGCCATATAGAGATCACCCTGTATATCATCACAGCTGTTTTCAGATCTTTTTTTTCAGCTGTATCTGCCACAATGGGTATTTAAAAAAAAAAACCTTTCCTACTATATGTTGTTCTGTTACTCAAACAAGGAGAATTATAGGCTAGCTTTCAAACTGATGCATACTTTATCTGCTTCAGGGAAATCAATATGCAAGTCCCCATCCACTCTGGCCTGGAGTTATCTTTGTGAAATATATACCAGAACAGCAGTTTTATCTTTTAGTAGCATTTGGAAAAATATTTTTAACATTAATATTCTGGTTTTTCTTAAGCTTGAATTTAGTGAATTAGTTTCAGTATGTCCTTGTTCTGAGAGAATCAGTGGTTGCTAATTGAGAGAATCTCATCGGGAGTATCTTTCCCTAATGACGACACAGTTGGAGTTCCACTATGTCCGTTCTTCCCAGGGTGACATTCCCGAGGTTGCACTAAAGGTAGGATTACCTTGACATGTGCCAGCTTATTTGCCTGTGGAAACAGCGAGGGGCAAAACGCGGCTCCTGCGGTGACTGCTCACGTGCTAGACAATCTGCTACAGTGAACGTGGCACGTGGCACCAAGTTGCTTGCCCTGATTCTGTCTTTTCTGGGAAGTCGGAGCGGGCCGCGCAGCCCCGGGAAGCGGCGGTGCCGGGCGCGAGGCACGTGGCTGCGTCGGGCGGCTGCAGCAGACACGGGGATCCGTGCGGAGCGCCGGGCCCGTCACGCTTGCAGCATCGCTGATACCCCACTGAACTGGACAGCGTTCCTGTGAGAATGCTGCTCGTCAAAAATACACCCTTGGTTCTCTCCATAAGTCTTCTCTGCTGTAGTAATTCTTCCTTTATAGTGTAAGTGAGCTACACTGATGCTAAAACCAGTCAAGCAGAGCAAACCACGCAGGTATAGACACAGAACTGCAAACATGCCCCTTCAGTAACCAGGCATTGACTTCAGAGCCACTCAAGGGTCATGCCTTCATCCTGCAAGCCATCAAAAATAGCCATCTTCTCTCTGCACTTGCTTGCTCTGCACTGTTTTTTCCCTCCAGCAATGGTCTGTAACCTTGAGTCGGTCTAATAACCTGCAGAGATTGATGACCACGCCACGTGGGTCGGTTGGTAGGGCTGCTGTAGCGCAGCCGGCATCCTCCTCGTGGAGATTGCAGCCATCAGTCCCTGTCTGCCGTGAGCACCTACACTCTGATTCCTGGGTATGGCCTTGTTAGGTGGTTCCTCTAGTTGACCAAGTTTGATCTGGCAACTTTCCTTCCACTCCACACATCAGTGCTATAAAGCGGTTATCACTAGGTAATTTGGTTGGGCACCATCATATTTAACCCTCAGATTAAATATTCTGTTTTACAGCATTATGTTGGTAGCCATCCAGATGTGGTAGCTCTTGAGACTTCCTAGGTATTTTATATTTTTAGTCCAAAAACTTAGTCTTCTCTGGGTTGGCTAACTAGAAGTATTTACATTCTGTATTGCTTTTTGAAAACAAAACAGAACGAAACAAACACATCCTCAAACCTGAATTAAACTTTGCTTGAGCCACCCCTAGGGTTTGGAAGGACACTGCAAGAAACAGAGCCATTTGCAGAGTATCAGACCTGCAGTCTCAGCAGCTGTGAAGCAACATCCTTGCTTGGCATGGGAGGCTCAACACATGCAAAAACATTGCCTGACTTTGGAGGTCTCTTGAACACTTAGACCATATGTTTTTCCTCGCCCTTCTCCTCCCAGCCCACCACTCTGTGTCCTTTTCTGCAGCCCTGATCCTTTCCCCCAGCCCAGTTTGCTGATGGTTCTGCTCAGGCAGGCAGTGTATAGGCCCTGTCCTGATATTGGGTTAGGATTGTGCAATTCTACCAAAAAGCTGCCCTCTGGTTATGCTTTTCTGTAATTCCATTTACACAGCACTCCTCATCTCTTCTGGAACAGTCTTCTTGTGAACATTTAAAGTCTCTCAGCTCATAGCTTTTCCTGTGGAAATCCTGATAGATGTGAATGCTACTGCCCCATGTGTTTGCCTGGTGATAGGGGGGAGGCTGAGGTCTGCTCTGTCTTCTCTGGACAGAATCTTGTCTTGGAAATGCTGCAAGTAGGTTCTCCTTCTGCATCCTTCAGCTATTTCCAGTTTCAATGTAGGTTCGAAGCCTCTGTGCACGTGCAGTCCCTGATTTCTAGTTGATCCAGCCTGAAGATATTTACGGTAGGGATTGCTAACCTGATCGGCCAACTGGAATTTTGACATTAAGTTTTATTAAAGAGGACCTATCGCCTGAAAGCAGGAGTCTGGGGAGCTTGAAGGGGAGGAGGATGCCTTGGATGAAGCCATTGGGCACTGCGGAGTAGAGAGGGATTCGTCTGCCAAGTGCTGGGCACAGTGGGCTGCGTGTTTGTCCTGGGGCAGCTGGTAAACCCCTCTGCTCAGCGGCTTTGAGGTGAACCTTGCAAGCGTTTTCCAAGCACTCTTTCCCAGGGTGTTTCTAAACATTGCCTGTGATTGCTCCAGAAACCACAGCTGTAACACTTGGAGGAAATAGAAGAGGCTTAATAAAAGCAAATGTGTTTGTTAACACTAATTCACAGCAGGGTCTGTGTCTGAGAGCACCAGCTGCCATCGTCTTCAGCCGCTGCATTTAGCCAAGCTTAAAAGCAGCAGTAGTGTTGGCTCTGGAGGAAGCTACTGTGCTAGCCTGTTGTCTGGAGAAAAAAAATGCTTTATAGTAATGTCTGGGAAGGATGTGCCAGTAAAATGCTGAGCAGATAGAAAGGACGCAGAACACAAATGCATACAATGAATTTGCAAGACTTTTTCACTCAGATTTTGTAGTCCTGTGTGCCTGATTCCTCTCTGATCTTCACCCAGCGGTAGTTTGTCTACATGGGCACAATATAAAGCACTATCACATCAGTTGCTGTCTTCTAATACTTGGCTTGTGCAAGTGCCAGCAGCAATGCGAGCTAGAAGATATCAGTGTAAGTAGTTCTGGGGCTAGCTCTGAGCCCACCGACTTCATGATGCTGTCACTGGAGGATGTGGAGGAGAGGAAGAGGCATCCCGTGTGGTAGGATAAATCCAAGCAGTGAAGTACACGAGGTAAGTATTGGCCTCTGAAGGCCGCAGTAACACAGTCTAAATGCCCTAATCAAAGTGCGTGTGATTGTGCTGCATGGGCCAGTTCTGTCTTTCTGCAGTGTCTTTCGTGTCACCAAACCAGTCCTTCTTGTGTCATTTCTTATGCAGGACAGCAGTTTGCCTTGACTGCTCTTATAACTGCCCACGATGCTTTCCGAAAGCCCTTCTCTTGCGTGTGCTGAGTGGAAGCTCTCTGCTGGGTCACGTGTCCTCTGGGGGTTTGTTGCATCTGTTGTGCCCCCAGTTTATACTTAAACTCTGCTTTTGAGGATGGGGAGTTTCAGGGACTGGAAAGGTGTAAAGTCCTGATGGAAATGAGGAAAAAATGTCCTCCAAGATGAATGGGTTTCTGTCAGTATGAAACGATATGAGGGAGAAGAGCCTCCTTCCTTCCTTCTTCCTCCTCCAGCAGTTTTTCCCCAAGGTATTGTAACCGTCACAGCTGCTTCTGGAAAGCACTGCTCTGATCATGGAAATAGCTTTCTGTGGCTACCTATTTGGAGATCGATAGGAAATAACAGCACTTGTGCAGCCAAGAGTGAATGGCACGAGCCATTCCCCTCCCCTGCCATGATGTGGTTGTATTTTCTTATTGTCTTTATTTGAGAGTGTAATTTCAGGCTTGATTTCTCTTGGTTATAAATGAACAATCCACAGATTTTGCTGTACTGTAGCAACCCAAGCCTTTGCCTCCGTTTTGATGGGCTGCCTCCTCGTGCTTTGCTGCTCCAGCATGTTTAGTAGGTGCACAGACCTCTTCCTCTCATTGTGTGTTATAAAATCATCTCATTGCATTTTGTATTTCTGTGTTTACTGGTTTTGGAGCTGCATGTGGAAGGCAGATGACCTTCAAGTTTCTCCCCTTAGCAGTCTTAGCAGAGCAATACCGGCCATGTGGGATATGCACGTGAAAGTAAAGGAGTGTGAGGTCCTAACAAATTGCACTGTAATGGACTGTTCTGAAGGCTGGGCTGAGCAGTAAGAGCCACATTTCTGATTTGTGCTTTGCTCTAATTCAGCTTAATAATTCAGTTACCCTGTTAAAGAAATTTAAAGTTGTCATGGGTGGGTTGTGCTGAGCTGTCATGGTGTGTGGTGAGAGGGCAGTGCCTCCCTTTATCTGTAGGCTTGTAGGGCTCTTTGTCCTGTGGGTGTGAGAATGGAGAGCTCTGGTCTTGGACCGCAGCAGGAGACCTGCCGTGGGTCTGTCACCCGGAGCCTTCAGCTTCACCTTATGGAGAAGCGGGCTTGAGAAAATCTACTTTTGGGGAAAGAAGTTCTGAGTGGAGAGTGGGGCTGATTGAAGTGCTGAGGGCGCTCAGCAGTTCTTGTGTATTTTGCAGCTGCAAGAGAAGAGACGCAGCACAAGTTTTGATCTGAAAAATGTGAGGTGCCCAACAGTGCAGCTCATGTCCGGGAAACGTGATGAAATGTATCCGAGTAAAATTAAAACTCACCTCTTGCATTTAGCAATGGGGAGAGGTATCCGCTTTCATGCTTAGGCGAACTTGACACATACAAATGTGTGAACCACAGTCTCTGGTGATGATTATTATTTTAATAATAAATTTTTTTTAAAAAAGAGAGAGTTTAAATTGCTTGTGTTTCTTCATGGTCAAACAGGATTACACACAATCTAGCAGGCAGCATTTGGCAGGCTAGAGCCAGTCCACACGCTGCTGATCAGTCTTTCAGCATCAGTATGACTGAAGTTGGGAGGGGGCGTTATTTGTTTGCTGGTCTGGAGGTTGTTTCTGGTTATCAGTAAAATAAATTAAGCCTTGAATTGATTGACTATTTGAATATTTAAGGGCTGCAGCGTGTAATGCTGTGAACGCTGTGATCTTTAGAGGCACGGACAGCTTTCCCTCCGGCTATTAACATGTCTGCTTTGTGCAGCACAAATGTCAGCATCGCTGCGGCGCTAATTAGAGCAGTAGGTCAAACAGTGTCTTTGGAGCGGAGCCTGGGCCTTGGCCACGTGAAGAAGCAGTCCCTTTGTTTAAACCTCATTTATTTCTTTCAGGTTTGTTTTATCCGGTGACAGCCCACAAATGCTACATTTCAGAGTGGGCCATTTTTGTTTATTGTAAAAAAGGGAAGAGATTTTTTTCCCACTTCATTGCCCTGTTTGAGCTATAAATACAACCCTACCCCAGCACTTGCAGGGTCGTGTTGGGCTGCTAGGTCTGGCTTACCTGAGCGGTGCTTGTTCGCCTTGGTACAAGTGCAAAGCGTCGACTCCTAGTTTAAATGTTAGTAGTGTTGCAAGCTGTAGAACCTCGTGAAGGGAGGGAAATACAGTGCTGCTCCCCAAAAGTGCTTTCTGTTAATTGATGCAAAGTCAAGTTGCCATGCTCTTACTCATTTGTGTGCTCTGCTGGAGACTGTGGCTTGGAATTGCCTTTTCTGATTTGGTTTTAAGCTGAATTTGGCGTTATTTCCCTAAGGACAGATCTACAGTTTAAGATTAAAAAAAAAAAAAGAAAAAACAGTGGTGCCAATCTTGAATGTCTGAAAGATGTGATTGCCCTTTGCAGCTTGTCCTGGTTGTTTTTCTGGACAATGTCTTTTGATTGCTTTTCTTTCAATGCAGTGTGCATCTTCCTAACAGAAATTGCCTGTAACATTATGGAAATAGATGGAAAATTATTTTAAACTAGACATTTCAGCATATGGTTATCTTTGATTTCTGTGGATTTTTTTTATTTTAAAGGATAGGTAGGTGATTAATCTCAAGTGGAAATTCTCAGATTTCAGAACTGCAGGATTATCTCTTGGGCTAAGTAATAGTCAGATGGGCTCATGCTCCCATGATGTGCTGTATGCTCTTTACTACCACTACATGTTTCTCAATTAGTGACACTCTCCAGAGTGTCAACTGTAGACTGGAGGTCACCACTATTTTTCGCTCCTTAGAGGAAAACATGTTGAAGAATCATGCCTGGGTCTGTCTTGACAGTGCCTGGTGCTTCCTAGAGCTCAGAGAGCTCTTCTCATTATCATGTAGCACTGCCACTTTCTGCTGGCCTTTTGCCCCCTCCCTAGGATGATATGTGGTCTGAAATGGATCAGGCTGGGCACTTGCATCTTCTTGCAGGTCATATGCCACTTTGCCTGTCAAATCAAGCAAACCTGAAGTAAGGGAATAATCCATCACCTGGCCCTGTGCTGTTTCAGGGATGCCCTGGGAAGGAAACCAGCTCCTGAACCTTCTTACAAGATGCTGAAACACACTTTTTGCTGGTGAAGGAAAAGCTCATCACAGCTTCAGTTGGTAGATGAAAACCTGAAATAGTTCAAATTGCTGGCAGTGTCACTGTGCAAAAAAGTCTAGCTTTCAACCCCAGCAGTTTGCTGACTACCTCCATAGGAGCTGAAAACCCTCCATTAGTTGGAGAATCTGTGCTTTACTACTGTATGTTTTGCTCTTTGGCTTGTTTTGTTCAGTGACTGTCATTCTGCAGAAAATTAAAGCTGTTTATTCGCCCAGACAGAGCTGTATTTGTAGATTTATGCTGCCCTTCGCTAAAGAGGCAGTGTTGCTCCTGCCAAATTTGCTGCAGCAGATCTATGACTTGGAGGGTGCTCTTCAGCAAGCCTGGAATTAAACCATCATTGGATTTTTCCAAGTGATTTTCCATCATTTCCAAGGAGAACTGCTGCTAAATGTTGCTTCTGCAAAAATAGCTCAGACTTGAGAGGATATCGGGTGCCAAGTCTTCCTTGAATTTCAATGGGAGTAGGATGTCTCACTGCCTTACGTATCTCTAAAGTCCCACCAAGAGCCAAATGGAACTGAAATAACTGAATTGGGTCTATTTAATTTTTATTACTGCAGGACAAGCCTATCAATTGATTTTTTCAATTTTTTACTTTTTATGGAACATGAAATTGAAGAACTAAGTGATACTTCTTTTCTTTTTTTCAGTATAAGAATATCCTTGTAGAGGCACCAAAATACTGTAACAGGAAAGGATAAAATAATTTTTTGGCTGTTATTCATCTGTGAAACACTCTTTACATTTAGCACACACACGAGTATAAGCAGTTTCTTAGGTTGTATGGTTAGCTGGGCTCTTCTTGGCACTGTGTGGGTGTAAAGTTCTTGCCCAGCTTGAAGAGGGTGTTGGTATCATCACCCCTGGAGTTCCTTGGCAGGGAAAATTTGTCAGTTTGGCTCAAGCCAAAGGACTCAAGCTGATCCGTGCAGTTTCTCAATGATGCCCTTCGTCACGCACAGGGTTGCCCTTATCACAGCGAGCTGGGTGTGCATTAGAGATCACAGTTACAGGCAGAGCCACAGGTTTGCTTTAATATTTGCCTGGTACCTGGAAATTAATCTTATCTCAAGCTGGGCTATGGCAAAATGCAAAGGGTAGTACTTATTTGTAACATCTAAAGAGGATGGTAAAATTAGAAATGTATAATGTGTACAGATGGAGAAAAAATGAAGAAAAATTAAATCTAAAAGGCCCTGCTTTACTGTCTTGCTATTCAGACAGTCCTCTCTGTTATGACTGTCTGGTGTGTTCATCCATCTGGGACGGGCTTCTTTGCCCTCCCCGCCTGGTTTCAGAGAGCCCTTGCTGGCAATGCACACTCACATCCTGGTGACCTCCAAGGGTTTCCCTCAGAGCCCTTTTTTTCTCTCCTAAAGTTGATACAATTAATGAGTTGTATAAACAAAAGCAAGAGGTCACTTAAAGCTGTGGGGTCCCTCCCTGCTGTAGGGATGCGAGCGTTGCCCTGGCAGAGCAGATGCTCTCAGGACTTCTGCGCTGCCCACAAGGAGCTCCAGGATCCGGCTCTGCCTCCAGCTCGTGCCACAGCGAGCAGGGACTCCAGCTGAATGGGTGTTGTCTGGAAGTCTGGCATCTCATACAGGCATAGGAGGGACAAAGGGGATACAAGTCTTGGCTTTGGGATGAGATGGAGTTTGACGCTTGGATGATCACTTTGGAGTGATGCTAAGTTTGAAGAGACTGATCCCAACAGGTTGAAGAGGTCCTAGGAACACCAGGTAAATTATTTTTTTGTATTTCTGTCTTTTGGGGGAATAGTGCTTACCCAAGCGGTTTTATTTCACCCAGCAGCAGCCAGCAAAGCAAGCCCAGTGCTGATGAAGGTCCTGCAGATGCCATGGACCTGAAAGACCAAGGGGCTGGGTTTGCAGCATGAGTCCGTATGTAGTGCTGAGCATGTGGTATTCCTGGGCGTTCTCAGGGCCTCCTATCAAATGCTTTAACACCTTGAGACTGCAGAATTGGGTCTGGGTGTGCACTGGGCATGGCACAGTACAGATTACAGCACATGTAAGGGCTGGTGCTACCTGCCCAAGACATGATGCAGACCCAGACAGAGCTTAACGTGCTAGGACAAGGCATGGAAAACCTTGTGCATCAGCAGGTTTTGTTCTTCTTCTCGTTTTTAAAACAGCGGGAACCTAACTCCACGTGGCAAGGAAAGTGCAAGGTTGGGAGCAATGAGGCATATGGCACACCGATTAATAGCTTTCTATTTCTTACATTTTTCTTTTCTTCTGGAGAGAGGTGGAGAGTGAGGGAGGAGCAGGGCTTGGAAAGGGCTCCTGGAGGTTTTACCCCTTGATCGGTAACTGCCCAAAGTGAGTGTGCTGCCCAAAAGATGCTGGTTGCTCTTCATGCAGTTGGTTTGAGCCAATCAAACAATGCTGAAAAGAAGTTAAAAAAAAATCTATAATTTCTGAGACAGAAGACTGAACAAGACAGGAAATGCTACTTCACAAAATCTCGATGTTTCACTAGACCTGGGTGCTCTTGGGGCTCAGAGGAAGGCCCTGTGTTATCAGTTGTCGTCTAAAGGCTTTTCAGCACATCGGGAAGAAATGCAGAAGCATCTTTGACAGATTTGTCAAAATCTGCACAAACCACGGGGACTTTCTTCTCCATGTTGTGAACACGAGTGACTTTATGGCAACTCACCTGCGAGCTTGATGAAGGTCATTCCACATTCTGGCCTGAACGTGTTCTCCAGCTTTGTGACAGCTTTCCAGCTTCTTTGCACCTTCGGATGTTGTTTCTGAGCATGGTTTTCGTGAGATTTAACAAAATGGGCAGCAGGTTGTGTGTAGCCAAAATGCTGAAAGCCCAGAGGGCTTTTCTTAGGTTACTCCTGCATAGTGTTATCTTTGGACTTTAGCTGTGAAAAGATAGTGGCTTTTGTAATAGGCTGGAGCAGGTGTGAAAGCTGCAGCGGAGGTTTCGGTGCTCATCAGTGGCTCGTCCGTGATCCCATGGAGTCCCTTTGGTGGCAACTTTGCTGCCGAGCACATGTGCTACTGCTGGCTATGCAGCAGCTCAGTCAGTCCCAAGAACTGGCACCGTGTGGTGTCTCTGCTGGGCAGGAGTGTCACAGGGGGATGTTCAGAGCACAGGTCAACATGCAGAAGAGGTGGGAAGGTTCCTACAGGAGAGGCCGCAGATCCACAGAGGAGCAAAATTATTTCTGCCAGGCCTGGAAGCAGCCTCGGGTGTCTTCTCCAGTGTCTTGCACATTGCAAGCAGTGTATGGCTTTGATTTGGAAAAAAGGTAGTCATCTTGAAAACCTCAAACACTGCATGCAAACAAGGCGGCAAGCCCGGTGCACAAATGTGCTCGGTGATCCTGTTTCCATTCTGGCATTTGCTGAGACAAATCTTTGCCAGGAAGTACTGGAGAGAGGGAAGGAGGGCAGAGGGCCACCAGGATCATTTGTTTTGTCAAGTGTTGGCAATAGTTTTGGACCACCAAAGGTCTTCTCTGATGGTTTTACTAATTCATCTAAATGAATCTCAGTTCCCTAGCTCTCTGAATGATTATTTGCACTGATAGAATCTAAAAGTGACGTGATTCTTCATGTGAAATTCAGGAAAAGCACAAAATTACAGCATAGCATATATTTCTTTTAGCACAGTTAATCAAATATAAATATTCCCTGTCCTGACTCCCTCTGTTTATTTATACTGGGTATTGTTTTATGTTCACCTTAAGAAAGGCTATACCATTTCCAGTATGGAAGACAATCAAGCCTGCAATGTTCATTTTTTATCAGAATAAAGCTACTTAGCTAAATGCATAGCATGGCTGGGTTTCACAGACTGTTACCTGTGCCAGGAGTAATTTCTTCTTCTTCCTTTTTGCAAACCTTGAGGCCGCATTTGTAGCCCATCAGCATTGCAGCACAGACCAGATTGAAGATAAGGCTCCAGTAATGCACTGTTGTTTATCGGGTGCCACCATCTGACCCGTGATACCCATGATATAAAAGATACACTCTGCTGCAGCTGAAATTGCTAATGGAAGGGGTTTTTTGCCAACTTCAGCAAGAATGGGAGCAGGTATCAAGTCATATAAAATTCGTTCAGCATCCTGTTAAGTGTTGTAAGGGATTATTTTAGAAGTTGTTATAACTGAAGGAAAAGATGAAAGGAAAATGGATGCGCTGCCAGCGTTACAATGCAGAGTTTTGTGGTGTGTCGGCTCTGCAGTGCGTTACGCAGCGATGAAAGATGTAAAGTTTCCTTGCCTCCAAAAGCAAACTCTTATTTCTAACCTGACCTATTCTGGAAGAGTAAATATTAGGAGCAAGAGTGGAAACAGATTAAGGCACTGGCGGCACTGTTTAGCTTTCCAAGGCTAGACGTTGTTCAGTGTGGCATTAGCCTCATCGGTATTCCTTTTAAATCTGTGACAGATTCCTGTCTGTACACTAGAGATTGCCAGCTTTTGCAGCCTGCCTGCAATACGTGGCATTTGTCTGATGATTGTGTTCAGCACCCTGATTTTTGTTGCTGTTTGAAATGTGCTTTCTCAATGAATATCAACCGTTCTTAGCCTGGCACCCTGAGCACTGGCCACTTCCTTAAAGGAAAGGGAGCAAGGGCTGCAAGCTATAAAAATACAGTTAAGTGTTATTTCTTCCAGCTTCCTCCAGTGCAGACTCTTAACTGGATGTCCACTGTTTTTTTCCATGCCTCCTCTTTGTTCCAATTTCCCTTCCACCAGAAAACTTTCCTTATCTTCACACTTGCTAAGCTGTACCTCACCCATCCATATGTTCCTAAAGTAGTTATGATAAAAGCACTTCATTGTGTTGTGGTGCCCTTACCATGCTATAGAGGTGTTTTACCGGGCAGATAAGATATTTGCGTCATAAAACACATTGTTCAAATTGCATGACTTGGAGGTGGATAGCAGTAAATAGTTCAGAAGGCGAGTAATGGGCATGAGCAGAGGCAACCTTGGTGTGAGAAGCTCCTTGACCCTTTTTTAGGCTACTGTAAAGTTGGTAATTGCATTGCAAAACCCAAACGCAGAAATTGTTACAGCTTTGTCATCAGTTAGGGAATAACTGAAAATAATGCATGCAGTTTGCGTGGCCACTGCCTGCAGCTGTTGAAACTGCTTGTGATAACCTGTTTACAAAAGTAGAAGGAAATAGGCAAAATGAAAGTGAAAACCCATCTGCTGTGCAAGTTCTCACTGATGCTCAGACCATTGCTAATGGCTCTTCACATCAAGATTATTGCTTTGCTTTAACATAGAAGTGTTATATGGATGCCTTTTAAAATGTGCACTGCTGAGCTGGGTTTAAAGGAGTCTCTTTAATTCTTGGTCTGGCCTGGGGAAAGGGCTGGCCCGGGGCTGCCGATGGGAGCAGGTCCCATGGGCAGGCGGTGGTGCCGCGGAGGATGCCCAGGCTGGGCTGGGGATGGCCGAGCCTTGGCCACGGCTCCCTTGCACCACCGACTGCCACCAAACAGGGAAGTGTCTGTGTAACAGGGACTGCAAAACGTCCCAGGCACTCAAAGCTCTCAAGTACTCTCCTATTTAAAGGGAACCTTTTTCTCTGGCAAAGTTTGCTCGTTTTGAATTTCCCATGGGATCGTAACGCTCCATTTGTTACAAACGTGCTGATTTGCGGGGGTGCAATTAGCTGACTTGTGCAAAATAGCATTATAGATGTCCCATGTATGAAGTGGCAGTTTGTTTCTCTCCATATGGTCTGTAACTTGTTCCATGGCTGCTTAACGTGGGGTCTGGGCTTACTGCCCATTGCTCATTGCAGCCTATAGAGATGGAAACGAAAATTAAAGGCAGCCGTAATTGTGTTGTGTTGTATTGCAGCCAGCTGTCGTGGGGGGCGAGGCGGGAAGACGAAAGCATCTTGGCACTGTGTGAATGAAAGAATGGCAAGGTCTTCCCGGGAAAAAATCCCCCCAAATCCTGCCCAGCTCGGGTCCTTTGAGGGAGTGGTTACGTCTTGTCCATCTTGCATCTTAGATTAATAGCCTGGTGAAGACTCGTTTGTAAAAGATGCTCAGTGCAGGGTGCCCCGTCGCTTTGCTGTCACCAACTCACATGGTTTTAATGACCCTTAAATGCTAAATAAATATATTCTGCTTTGCTCTGTAGCATCCCTTCTTGCTTAAAATGAATGGAAAGCCCTAGAAGACATCGAGATTGGAGCGCCATAGTGCATTTTAACATATAGGGTTAAACTTTTGAAGGACAAGGAAATTTTTTTTGACTTATCAGCATGCTTAGTGGCTGCAAATCTCAGCGTATGAGGAAATGTCTTACATACAAAGACTATTAACAGCTGTGAAATTAGTTTTGCAAGTCTGGCTCTATGGCTGTGCATATGTTATGCAGCATTTGTGCATTTCTTCATACGATTTTCTTGCAGTTTTTAAAATCTGTGTGGTTTGTGTGCACTATCACACTTAATGATGAACTCATAAAATGATATTGCCATATGCAAATTTTGAATATTATACATTGTAATAAGCTGCCTTTTTAGAGTAACACTGAACTGAAAACAGTACATATACACTTATTTGGAAGGTGTGAAATAAATGTTTATTCAGAAAAAAATATTGTGTCTGCATTCAAATAGCTCCTAGACAGCTGCAGTTTTATTTTGGGGTTATCTAGTGTAGTAGTCATTTTAGCTTAAACCTAAGCACAATTTTAAACTGCATCACTTTTTAATTCTTAAATATTAATTGGAGGGATTTTTTTGTATTTTATTTGAGGTGGGGATGGTCCTGAACCTCTGGGTTCAGTCCGTAGCTCCAAGAACTGAAAACACCCGTTGTCCTTGCCCTTGTGTTTCGCATGCTGGTGCAGCTGCCTGCAAATGCAGATGGAGACGGAGCTCGGGCGTCCCTGGAGCAGCACACACGATCAGCGGCGCATGGGCAGGAACGCCGGGCACTGTTTGTGTGAGCGCAGCTAAAGCTCCCGGCCGCGCTCGGGAATTCTGATCTTGCACAGATCTCGACACATGACCGGAATAATCCCTTTATCCGGCATGCAGTCCTTCGCGAGGACCCAAGCGCAGCCGCCGCCGGCTCTCGCTTGTCATTTGTCCCCGGGTGCTTTTTCCTTCTGAGCACTCCCGTTCGAGCGCAGGCCCGCTGAGGCGGTTTAGCAATGCAAATGAGCGATTAGAGGCACTTCGGCTGGCACGGGCGCTCTCGTGCCTAATGAAGTTCATTTGGCTGCTGGCGAGGCCCTGGGCTCTGTCCCGCCTGCCGGCCCTGGTCTGCAGCGGGACTTGCGACGTGTCGGGGGGACCAGCCCTTGGCAGGGCTTGGGGCTGCCCGGGTCGAGGCGAAGCTGCTGGGGGGTGTGGATGGGGAGGACTGCATATGCCCTCAATGGTGCCTGTGATCAGGAGAACCACATTTACAGGAGCAAACCCTGCTAGCTCGGATAACTGCAGTTGATCTTTGTGTGTAAGGAGAATCCTGCCTGCTTGGTTTGGCAGAAGGGCGATGTGATAACTAAGTGCTGTCTTTTTCCCCCCAGATCTTATCTATGCAAGACACTTGAAATCAGGGAAGTCTAGCCCTAGCCCATCATGCTTCACCCTTCTGCCAACAGCAGTGGAGCCAGCATGGCCAGTGTGGGCAGCTGCGTTAGTGGTTTGAGGACCTAATTGTCTGGAGAGGCGTTTTGCAGCTTATGCCAATTTTTGCTAATACACACAGTAAAGTAGTATTTACACAGGCAACCATCTAATGATGGGATGAGCACTGTGTGAGCTATGCAGAAGAGCTCCCACTTAACTCCAAATGAAGCCAAGTTGTGAGAAGCAGGAATCTTGATGTAGACAGAGTAGTGCTCAAAACCCAGCCAGCTCTCAGAGCAGCAAGGAATAGTACCAGGTAAAAGGCAGCCAAATTTAAGTCTTGGAGAAGTGATAGAAAAAGCAAAAGGAACACAAAAGAGGGCTTGATTTGGATGCTAGTGAAAGCATTTTTGAGAAGCAGCAACCTCCCCATCCACAGCTGGCATCCGCCTGGGACGTCTTCAGCAGACGGGCAACACATGATCAAAACAGGCTGAGAAAGAGAGATTTTATCAGTGGTTTTGAGAAGGGAGATGGTTCGTTGGAGCTGTGGGGAACTGGCTTCTGGTTAGTTGTGCAACGTGTGCACGGTTTGTGTAATGCTGGGGGAGGCTCAAAGCAAATGCGAGTGACCCACAGCGGGGTGAGACCCTTCCTTCCCTCTTCCCACGCACTCCGCATATATAGTGTGCCTTAATTTACTGTGGTCACATCATGGGGCAGTTCAGAGGTTGTCATGGGGAAAGTCATCTTAAGCAATGTAGGCTTAAAAAGTGATACTAAAGGACAATGTTGATTCCCGTATAAACTTTAATCAACCAAATGTTATTATAGCAGAGAAACATTCTTTTGTTTGGGCACCTTTGCAATTTTCTTTCTGCGCTTTTCTATCTAAATCCTGAGGGAGGGGGAGCGTCTTTTGACCTGCACTAAGGAAAGGCAGTTTGCAGCTCTGCAAAAACAGTTTTATTCTGTGGTTGTTTTCATACTGTATTTGCACCGTACATCACACATGACAGGTGACATATTTAGCTACATTAAGAGAACTGGTAAATGTACATATGAAAATCTAGAGATAATTTCAGGTGAAAATGGCAAGAAAATCCCGATTCCTTCTACTTAAAATCACAACACATGTGAGTCTTTTGATTTCTTTCTGTTACATTAACCTTGCATTAGTTTTGCCTCTGCTATGAATCTGTTCATACTACAGTGAACCCCTAGGCTAAGCTAAGCTTGGCTAGGCTATGCCAGCTATGCAATGTATCTGCATTTACAAGTTTACCAAACCAGGGAATAGGAAGAAAAAGGAACCCAAAAAAAAGGAACGGTCTGAAAGGCTCAGCTCTGAGACTTAGCCTGTGCAAAGTGTTGCCTTACCCTAGGAGAGGTAGCACTAAAATATTAAGCTGGTGTTCTGTACTCCACGACCTCTGCTGTATTGCTTTTGCTGTAGTGTGGGTTTTTTTCAGTTATTTTTCCTGAGTTTTCCCAGTTTCGGTTGCTGGTGATAGAGCACGTGGCTGTCGAGCCCACACGGCACCGCCCGGTTCACGGAACAGCCGTGCGGGCGGCCCGGAGGCGGGAGGTGGCCGGGAGGGACCCACCTCGTCCCCGCCGCCCGCGCCCGCGGAGGCAGCGCCTGCGGTGCAGGGAAGGCGCGGAGCCGCAGAGGTCTCCCGCACCCACGGCGTGGTCAGGGGGGCTTCCTTAGAGCAAACACGCTAGTTAAAAAGTAGGCAAGACAGTACATGGAACAAACCCGATGAAAGGCAATAGCGGGTGACAACGCGTTCTGCGGCAGGAGCTGTGAAATAAGGTATCCTGCTGCTGCTGACCGAGGTCTCGACTGCGTTTGCTGCAAGCCAGGTCCTGCGCTGCCGTTTGTGGGAGCCTTAGCACGGCGGATGCAGGAACGCAGGGAACCAGCGGCTGCGTCTCCGCTCTGCGCGCTGCACGTCGCTGCCTGGCCTTTGCTTGGGCGAGAGCTCCCTCAGGTTGCCCATGGCACTACGCACATACAACCCGGGGAGCAAGCAGTTAGTTCAGCAACGCTTCCCTCTAGGCCTGACCTTTGGTGCAAATGGGGGTTTCTCAGTTAATATACTGCTAATGATGCCCTGAATAGGACTTAGAGGGCCAGAGAGAGAAAATGTATTTGCTCTGTCTGGAGCCTGAGTTAAGCAGGAACCAGCCCAAAGCTGTACGGCCACGTTAGCCGAGGGGCAGCGTGTAGCAGTTTGGCCACGATGCTGCTCCTGTTGAGCTTTTGGGGGTGCGAGCCCCGACACGAGGTGGGAGAGGGGCCCTCGGTGCACACGGGCCCTGGGCTTGGTTATGCACCGTGCCTGCTGGTTTCCCTGCAGGAATGACTAATGGTGACTTTTCTGGGTCTTAGGTTTGTTTGCTTTTGCTTGTTCTTGGAGAGGGAGCCTGTGCCTTGGAAAAATAAGTGAAAGGATTTTAATATCCACGCCACCAATGAGGAGAAGGCCACCCATCTAATCTAATGTTTGGACTTTTGTTCAGTAAATCAGCTGAAAGAAATAATACGTTTCTTCTTTACAGTCCCTTCCCCTGCCCCTCCCATGCAAGTGTTGCTTCCTGCTCTTTTGCTTTCTTCATAAAGCTTCCTTTTCCTGTTTTGGTTTTTAAGCCTTCGTATAGACTCCAGGTTGTCTCGCTGCCAAGTTTGCCGTGTTCTACAGTCTGGTGGAATAGGGGATTTGGCTTCCAGTGCACGTGCCAGATTTGAGCTTAGGTTGTGCTGGGATTACCTGACCAGCTACTCCTCGATGGCAGGCACGTAAGTATCTGAGGGCTTAATGTCTGTAATCTGGCTGCACGGAGCTGATGGGAGAGAATAGAAAGGAAAGCGTCTATGTCATACATGGTCTGCACACTTTAGAGCATCATACAGTAATGTATATAATTGTATAAAATGTTAGTTTTTATGTCAATAATACCTTTAGTTTGCTGCTTCTGATAGTGAGTGAGCAGCTGACTTGCTTCTTAGAGCTGCATTCATTCCTGGTGTGACTCCAGTGAATCCGGAGGAATTGTCCCACATTTACTTGCGTTTCTTTGGGCTTTAGTGAGAAACCAGCTCTAGCAAAAGATCTTTATGTTGATTTGTTGTAACCTCTCTGGTTATTGATTACGACTATAGTCTTTAAAACTTTGGTTTAAAATTGTTCTACAAAAGTATGCTTTCTTTTTTAGTTCATGACTGAGAGCACTCCATCATGTATCATTTGACACTTCTATGTCAGATTTTGCATGCAGTGTATTTGACAAGAGGAGTTACTTCTTGTTTTTATTTCTGTAATTTAATGGTAAAGAGAAATAGTTTATATTAACCTGGTTGGGTAAAGTTGATTTTTACAGTTTTGTCTTAGTGTGTGTTTATACATTAGCTGACTTCACAGTGTTTCCTCAGGGCACTTAATGTTTACTTTTATGCATTTGTGGACATTTACATGATATTTATTTTTATGAACTTCTGCAGAGTGTCTTGGAAGGTGGTGGGCAAAACCAAGCTCTCTTCACTGTAGAAGGAAACATTGCATAATTTAGAGCATTGAGGGATTGAGATTGCTTCTCCATTAGGAGACAGGAGGCACCATGCCTTGTTAGAATAGGTGGAAGTTAAAGGGGAGTTTCTTTCTTCTCCTGTGCTGCCTCTGGATGACTGCACTTGCACTGCTAAGCAGTTCTGCTAAAGCATTTTAAAGGCGTTGAGTTGACATAATGATGAGTGGTGTTTCCCTTAGGACAATTTAGCTACTTTTGCTTTAATTTGCAAAACATACCAGAAAGTGGCGAGTTAAAATTAACTCCACCAAGCAGTATCGAATTCTCAGGAATATAAGTTTAGCAGATGTGCTGGCTTACAAAGGCGTAAATCTGTGGCAGCTCCACTGCCCTAGATGTGCACCGCGAGGAGGATGGGGTGTTTGAGTGTCACGCTGGACATGGAGAGGGCGGGAATCGCCGCTGGCTTTTGCTGGGGACGCTGCAGGACTGAACGATTGTGCAGTGACAGTCGGGGTGACATGAACCTGCACTTCTCCTGTATGGGCTTTTTCTATGCGTTATTTATTCTTTGTATTTTCTGCTCACTTGCATCTCCCCTTCTCAAGAGCACTGAGGTGTGACAGAAAGATAGATATGTTTCTTTGGCCGTGCCAGGACTGCATGGACTTCCCCACGTTTAGCAGCAAACCTCCCAGAGTCTTGGCTGTGTGTGAGAGCCGGTCCCTCTTGGGGTGTCTCTTTTTTGGTTTCCGTCTGAAGTATCTGGAATGGATGTCTGCAATGAGCAGCTACTGGATGTGGCAATTCCCAGTGGGTAGGCCAGTAAATTAGGGATAACTCAAATGAATGTCTCATTGCTAGCAGAAAGAAGAATAATCCTTAAATATTCCTCCTTATGGAGGTGAACTGCTGTTTGTCTTATGCTCATTCCTGCTGTAGGTACCTGGTATTTCCATTTCCCGTTCTGTGAAATGTGCCTTTGTTTTGCAGGCGTGTCGTGACTCTTGATTTATTTAACACTGCCAATCTTTCTGAGAGCTCCTTATGAAGGAGTCATTGTAGATGAACAATTTTCTTGTAATTATTACTATCAAACCGTTTGGATGCTGGAGTTTAGTAGTGGAGAAGATGCCCTGGCCAGGCACCTGCAGGCAGATGCTCAGTGCCAAGGGCTCTGCTACAGTGGTGACACAGCCAGACCACACTCCAAACGACAGCTCTCCATACACACCCTGACCAGGAGAGCAGGACACCAAGTAGAGCAGCTCTCCTGCAAACCGGCCTCCGCGTGGGGACAAGGGAGGCATCATGGGGCTGTGGTGCCAACCCGTATAGGCTTGCGCTGTCCTCAGTGCTGTGGTTTGAGGATGCGGTGCTGTGTTGTTGTTGGGGAAAGGGGCTCGGCGGTGCCTTGGGAAGGACCGTGGCGCAGTGCCCTGAGGGCTGGCAGCACGGGGAGCCAGCTCCAAACAGCTGGGGCCGCAAGCGTGATGCGGCGCTGCAGAAGGGAGGCCCCCAGCAAGGCGAGGGAGCTGAGCAGAGCCGGCAGCGGGTCCTGAGTGCGAAGGGCTGCATCATGGCGAGGAGAGGTGGCCGCTTGCGCAGGTGGTGTCAGTGATGAGCTAAATGTCAGAGAGTGTCACGAGCCTCTATGGCCTGTATCCTCTTCAGGGGGACTCCCGAGGTTCTTCTTCTGTAAATCCAGTATCCAAATGGAAACATCCCTGTTTCTAAAAGGCAGCAATTGAAATTCTTTCCCTGCACTCCAGTTTGTGGTAATGAAACCACAGAAATTCTGGTCAGCGTATCAGTCCATCAGAGCTTGCAGGCCACTTTAAATGCTGCAGGAAGATGACCGGTAGCCTGCTGATTTTGAGGTTAACACCGGTGCATATCACACAGACCACACATCTCGGTATGCAGGACTCTGTATTTACACCGGCTATTTCAGAGCTAACAGTGGGAGAATTCTGTCAGCTTAATTCAGTGTCAGCATCTAAGTTTTGCACGTCAGGTTTAACCACACGGCTGTGACTTTCTGCAGTCAGGTTCAGTGGACAGTTACAGAGCGAGCTGTGCTAAAGGGCTGGAGAGTTATCTCACCCATCTCTGACTGTGTCCAAATGCAGTAGTCTCTGTGCTTTTAAATGCACTTTGTACATTCAAGAATGTATCTCCGTGTGATGGAATTTTTACCTTTCGTATAATTGTCTGTGGTGGAAACCCAGTCAGATAAAAGACATTCTGACAGCTTGCGTGTTAACATAACTTAAAAAATGAGGGTGGGAATTAGTAATGTTTGGAATGATGTGTGACACTTGATGAATCTACTCCAACATATATCCATGTTCAATAATTTATGTATATTCTTAGGAAACAGGGCAAGCTCTTGAAGCTACCGCCTTGACTTGGGTATAAATAACGATACTTGCCAGACATTTCTCATGAAGAAGGAATATTGAGTATGCCCAACAGTTTGAATAAAATCACTTTTATTACCTGATATGTGTAGTTGACATGAGGATCAATGGTACATGTTCCACAGAATAAGAGAAAATTTTGCTGGAGTGTTGTGAAACCAATGTTGTTTGATTTACATTTAAAACAACATAATCCGCAGAGTGTAACAGAAAGATTCTCATTGACCTTTATAAGAGCTGGATCAAAGTTTTTTTCTGAACCATTTGCAGGGAAGCCCCTTAATGTGGTGCTGAGATAGTTGTCATTTTTTCAGTGGGATGAATATGGACTCTTCAGGCATAAAGAGCTACATATCTGTGTAGGGTGAGACAGTCAACTAGAAAAGGGTCCCTGGAGGCCTTTTAGGCTTTGAAAGATTGATGAAGTGCTTTGCAGGAAAGGATACCCCTTGTGCTTGTTTTATGTTCCTTTCTGTGATTTCACTGGAGGCCAGATAACAGGCTTAATCCTGTTTCCATTTAAATGAATGATGAAAAACTTCCATTGACTGCAGGGAGAGCAGGAATTGAGCTTGATGTGTTGTTTTATGTTACGGTAACAATTGGATGTCATGCATTAAATATTGCTCCGGGGGCCTACCTCTGTATTTTCATCAAGGGATTTTAGTGTTTGTGTTTGTTTATATTTATTTTCGTTTATTTTTCTGCAGCTCTTGACAGCAAAGTTGCCATATACATTGGAATCCGGATGTGGTATTAAAAGTAATGCCAGGATTTGGCCCTCATTTGGTACAGTTAGGTGCACTGTCTTTGTTGTAAGTAAAGATAATTGAATTACTTTTAGCTAATTAAGGAGACCTCCATAACTCCAGGGCTCACCAGGGTAAGGGCTGCTGTGGCCCGGGCAGCCTGTCCCTTTCCAGCAGCTCTGCACCTGCAGCTGGGACTAGATGCAGGTGGGTGAGCAGCACCCAGCTACAGAACTGGAGGCTGGTTTTAGCCTTTCCACATCCACATGGCAAAGCAAATCCAGCATGCTTGGGTTTGTTGTTTGTTTTCTTTTTGCTGGTATATTTCTTTCCCTTCCTGTCTGTCCTTGAAACCAGATAGGGTGAGTGTTGTCCTGATCTCCTGGAGGACTCTCCCAAGAGGTCTAGGCAGTGAATTCACATCTCAGATTACAACCATAGGCACCAGTTTACTTTAGCATAAGTAATACAGAGGTATTTCCTGGGTATCCGTCAGTAAAGGTGCATATCCTCTTGTGGTACCTTGGAGAGGTTGTTAACACTTGTGTGCATTGTGCTTTGGGGTCTGTTCTTGACATGCTGGTGCTGACTTGCTATGTAACAAAGCCCAAGTGTTGCAGACTTTGAGCTTGTGCCTGGTTTGGCCAGTTATGGGTATCCACTGGTGTTTTTACATGCAGTTCCGTGTTGGAAAGCAGAAAGGCAGGGGAGGAGGTGGAGAGCCAAAGGAGAACGAAGAAGGGAAGAAGCCATCTCCCTGTCTCCACTGTTTGTTTTATCTTCATCAGGGATGAAGATCCCATCACGGATGGGATTTTCAGAAGAAACTCTTAAGCAATGGAAGTTTTATGTTTGCTTCATATGTGCCCAATGATTTAACAAGCTGCTAAACAACAAGTATGTCATTCTTAAATGCACTGACTGAAGATTTCAAACTCTTTGTGGTACAACAAAAAAATTGTAAGACAGTCTCTGTCTTGCAGAACAAAACAACAGCAACTGGTGGAAGACTTGTTTTTATAAATCCTGAAATATATAAATAAAATGATGTTTAGTCTTTCAGGCAAGTCCAAATATATTTCCCATATGCTCTAGTAATGCTTTCCATGGTATGCAATAAAAATGTGTAAGAAATACAATTTGTTCTGAGTTTTCTTGCTTTGTTCTTACAGAGATTTATGCCAAGTGTCACTGTTCCCTCTGCAAACCCTAGTGCCTTCAGGCTGTTGCCCGAGGCCTAGAGCAAGTCTGCAGACTCTTGGAGGGCTCTGTGCAGTGACTGATGTAGCAAGCCAAGCATCAGCAGGCTTTAATTTAAAATGTGGTATGCATCTGCCTCAGAAATCATAGTTTTGAGAGAAAGATTGAAAATTTCTGCTGTAATCTATCAAGATCCTCTCAATACTTGCAGTAGTGAGTTGCCTTTTCATTCAAAGCATGACAATGATGGGATCGAGCAGCTTTAGTTTCCCTGCAGTTGGTGTAATTTACAAGTGGTGCAGTTTGGCTGTGGTGGCAGTGCAGTGATAGGGTTTAGCTCCGTGGAGGAGCTTCTCAAGTCTGTGTGTGAAAGTGAGGTGTTACTGAGAGCAAACCAAAGCAAAACGGTGTCTGCAACGAGGCGGAAAAAAGGGTTGTGTGCCAAGCAGGTTTCACTTGATACTGCACTGTTGAAAATTATTTAATATAGTGTGGACTAAGAAAAAGAGGTAGGTATAAAAGCATATAAGCCTAGAGATAGCGGGATGATCATGAATTTAAGGTTTATGGAAGATGCAAACCATAACAGTTTTATTTAGCTGTGACTTGCACTATTTGTTTGTGGGAAATCACTGCTGTGTTCAATGATCAAATCTCCCAAGTTCGGAAGATTTATTTTCCCTCCTAGAAGAGTCCTTATTTCCTTTTGTTTAAGGAATGCTGCTGGGAATTTGGAATAAAAAGGATTAAAATCCTGACTGGCATTCTAAAAATACCAAAAGCCAATGTTCGTAAAGCACCATGATCTACACTGACCTCAGCTGTATTTGTCTTTTTTTCTCCCTGTAAAAGCTGCAAGTTAGCATGAATCTGGATGTGCACAATATATCTAGTATATTAATACATTGGTCACTAATATGCAAAGAAATTACAATTTCTGTGGATTTGCAGGATAAAAATAGTTGTATGTTAATGCTGTATAAAAATATAACTAATAAGTGCTAATATAACAGCACTTGAAATTACAGAAATTAATGAATTTATGGTTTTCTGTTTCCTTTGCTCTGAGGATGGAAGCAAAAAGAGTTCTTGTGTGTTTTGTACGAGTATTCTTGGACTTCCAAGTGCGTCACCAAGTCTGGGTATTAGACGTTAGTTGGATTAACGTAATTGATTTCTTCAGTTTACCCAACATGGCTTTTGGCTCAAGGTCTGCTTGCTTCCTATTTTAAACGTGTGGCTGAGCTTTTTATGTCGTGTTTATTTTGTGGGTAAGCTGTAAAATATTACTAAGTTTTCATACAAATGTGGAAGGCTTTTCTTGCCAATAGGTACATAAAATAAATGGAGCATTCATACTGTTGGACAGTTTTCATAAAATGTGTGTGATGCAAGTTACTCCTTAGGGCCTAATAATATTTGTATATAAAATAGATTATCAGCTCAAAACAGCAGCGTGATGGAGATTATTTAAGTGTACGAACATGTAAGTACAAGCTTTAATTTAACAAACAGACTGTTAAGTGTCTTGTGTTGAAAGGATTAGTAGACTTATAATAAGATACACATTTTAAATGGCTTTGATAATTTCTGTTGTTGCCTTGTCTGGCAGCAGACAGCAAATTCACTGTTTCTTCTGCTGGTGTTGTGTTTGTTTTCCAGTGAACAGAGTATTTGCCAAGCCCGGGCTTCAGTCATGGTCTATGACGATACCAGTAAGAAATGGGTGCCAATCAAACCCGGACAGCAGGGATTCAGCAGAATCAACATATACCACAACATTGCCACAAACACCTTCAGAGTAGTTGGAGTTAAACTGCAAGATCAACAAGTGAGTAACTGGGTTAAGTTTCCTGTGAATTAACCTTTGATCTCTCTCGATACTATCAGTTATATCGTTAATGTAGTCGAGCAACGTTTCCTGCTCTCTGCAACCTGCCTGTTAGTTTCTATTTACTCCATTCGTTCAGATTTTGTATGTTCTTTTGAGCACAGATTGCAGCACCATTTCTTACCATTTCTTACCATTTATTCGTTCTTTGTTTGTATAAAGAACTTTTGATAATTGCCAGGGGTGAATTTAATACAGTCTTTTCCCCCCTTTTTCTCTTGTGAAATGAATCTTCTTTTGCACTGCAAGTTTCATCTCAGCTTTCCTTAATCTACCTCTTGTTCATTTTCAGTATTATATGTAGTAAAAAAAAAAGAAACACTCTCCATTGCCCATCCCATGAGGCGTGACAGTTACCTTGCTGTGATAAGTACCTAGTTCCTCATAATGCATTTTAAAACCCTGGGTGCACGCTCTGATCTGATTTATTCTGGCCTAAGCGCGTGGGCCCTCGGGGGCACTAGTGGAGCAAGGGAGGATTTGCTTAGTCGGGGCTGGGATCTGGCTCAGCCCCACGGCTGCTCCCGCCAGCGACGAGGGGTTCGAGAGTTTTGGGTGTCCGTGTGCAGAGCCGCTGCCTCGTGGAGCTGCTTTCAAAAGGGTTTGAGCTGCTTCCTGGACATGCCAATCTGCCTTTTATACCTTGTCCCTATGGCTGTTACGAGTTGGAGAAAGGAAAATCTGAACAGAAACGTGTTTCCTTCTTTGGCCCATTGGCTTTGAGCTCTATGCACTGCACTTCTGAACCACCTGTATTATCTTTGCCTCTCTCTTTATCCTTCCCAGTAGACAGCACGGGCAATATATGAATTAGTTAATTTAATGCCTTTTTAAAAATGCAAGATATTAGTCAAGTGATTAAAGTACAGTGGTTGCTTAGTCAGCTGTGAAAATCACTGTGGGTCTGGCCATGCTGCCAGTTGTGGATTTTAGCTTGCCCTCAGGTGAGAGAAAATGGTTTCAGGTGGGTGTGACCTACCCTGCAGCTGAACAAGTGGTGTAAAACTCACCTGGTATAAAACCCACCAGCACATTCCCCTGAACTGTGCATGCATATACGTGCTGGAGGTCCATCCTAGTCAGCATGTACAATTTAAAGGGTTGAATATATTTGAAACTTGAATCTTGATCTATATCTTAAAAATTGTGCGTTAACTTTAACGTTACATTTGCTTGTAAATGATGTTACTTGTGAAGAGAATACATATGTCCTGAAAGCAACTGACTTCAGAGGGAAACTGATGTAAGAAGCTGTTTTTCCTGGGTCTGAAGACTAAAAATCCTCCCATAGAAAAAAGTACAAATTATGTTAGTTGCTTAGAACTGTCTGAAAGAAAATACTATTTTTACACACAATTACAAAAAGAAATTAGTATTACAAATGAAGCAAATTCAAGATAGTATAGTATTTTAGTATTTTAGTGTAAATGCTGTGAAAGTTGCAGATTTGTTTTTTAATATACTTTATATCATTCTCATGTGGAGTCTTCACCTTTCCAGACTTGCTGAGTATTTGCATTTAAGAAGAACAAAGATAAATTTCAGTAAAAATGCCATTTTTTAGTAAAGGGCCCTTGCCCTTTTTTTTTTCTAAAAAGGAGTGATTTTCAGCTAGTATGTGATACTAGCATATAGTGAGGTAGATGATGCTACACAAATTTCGACGGGCTGAGAAACTAGCTGTAAATACGTAACATGATAATACCGCATAGAAATGTTTTTCCTTCTATTACATGCCTTATGGCAAGGTGCAGGCTAGAGCAATCTTCACAG
This sequence comes from Eudromia elegans, assembly GCA_003342815.1. Lineage (NCBI taxonomy): Eukaryota > Metazoa > Chordata > Aves > Tinamiformes > Tinamidae > Eudromia > Eudromia elegans. The sequence goes on along the minus strand of PTEX01000006.1, from coordinate 3,403,496 downwards.
CTTCCCCCTTGTCAGCCTTTTGTGTTTTCCTTTTAATTTGTGTTGCTCTGTATAACAGCTCTAATCGCAGCTGCTTTCGTTTCCATCTTCCTTTTTCTTTTTTTCTTGTGTCTCCTTCTGTAGGCTCCTTTCTCTAGTCTTAGTCGTTCTCTCTTAGTCTCTAACTACTTTTCTGTTTTCTAGCCTGTTGTAGCTGCATGCGTTTCAGTTTTACAGTCGCCTCTTCCTAGGCTTCTTACCTCGTTGCAGTTTATTTTGCACTCGCCTGAGCGCAAATACAGAGAGAGGAGCGGGGTTTGAGGAACGGGAGGCCTTCACCACCCCGCTGAGCCCTGGTCCTCAGACCGTGGTCCCTTTTGTGGGCCTGCGGGACACGCTCTCCACGTGCAGCAGGGTTGAGTGCAAGGCTGGCACCAGATGAACAGCTCTGCAGAGACCTGCACGTTGGCCTGGGCTGGTGCTGGCTTGATCGGTGATCCTGAGGAGCACGCGAGTCGGTCTTGAAGTAGCCACAGAGGCCGGGCTGGTTTTCGAGCTCTGCCCAGAGCAGTGTTTAATCGCTTGACGCCGTTAGCGTTCCCGTGCAGCCTTCCCTTTCCTTCAGTGCACTGCCAGAGACGTGTCACACGAGCTCCGCAGAGGCGGACAGGGGCCTGGGATCGGCCTGTGCAGTGGCTCCGCTGGCAGGGAGCCGTGTCCCCGCTCGGTCATCATCAGCTGAGGCCTGGGAGTGGCGGTTTGAGTGATTTCCCTCGGCGTGACTGCAGCGCTGACACGCGTGCGTGGAGCGGACAACGGCGAGGAGGGCGCGCGGCGCCGTCACTCGCGCCCGGGGGATCTGTGTGTCCCTGTGGTGATGACCCGGCCTGGGAAGAGGGAACTTGGCAAGTCTGAGGCCAAGCCAGAAGTAAAAATAACGTCAGCATCCCAGTGACGCAAACCCAAGCGTGTTTCTTTTGAAGTTAGAGGGCTGTAATTTATTACTGCTGTAACACGTTCGAGTCAGTCGGGTTTGGGCCTGCTTAGGGGAACAGCAGATCTGTCCTGAAACGTGGCGGTTCAGAGGAGCTGCGCCATAACGGCCCTGTCCTGGAGGAGTCCCGGCCGCGGGCGCCGCTGAGGCCTTGGCCGCTGGCGGGTCGTGTTCCATCAGCTCGGGTCATTTTCCCTCGGCTCTGCTGGGGCCGGAGGAGGTAGGCGACATCCCAGCTCTGTCCCTTCCCGCCGTCACTGCTGCCGTCCCTCCAAGCCAAGCAAGGGCCTCCCGGTGCCGCGTGCTCGTGGCCGTCAGGCTGTGCTCGCGAAGGGCTTGTGCAAGCTGCGGCGGTGGGAGGCTGCCCTCGGCGGGCTCGCGGACTGAACACGAAGAGGTGGTTCCTGTTCTTGGTGAAACTGAGGCCAAAATAACTCTGTTTGGAGCTCTAGGAGACCTGCAGCCGTATTTGCTGTACCTGAGTGATGAATGTCCGTCTTATGCTGCTCATAATCTTGGGTTTCTCTCTCCCAGATCCCTCCTGCCCCTGACTCTGCCAGCTCATGCCAAGGGCACCTCCATTTCCCAGTCTCCCTCTTCTTTCAGCTGCGCTGTGCCTCTTTATGAGGACAGACCAGGAACCCTCCTGCGAGGATTTTGCTTCTTCGATTTACATCGCAGCTTGCTACCACGATCACCCGGGCGCTGGGTATCCCGGAGCATCTCCCTGTGGTCTGCCCGTCCACCTTTGCAATGCCATGGTCCTGCCTCTCCCGTTCGGGCTAGAGCCTCTTGTGCTTCCAGCGTTGGAGGTGTCTGGTTTGCTCCCAGGTGTGCTGCGCACCTTGGTATGCATCGTGCCCTGCCAAGGGTAAACACTGTGTTTAGCAGATTAAATCAAATTGCGCAGAAACACCCTTCTGCTACAGACACCCATTGACTGGAAATGACAGCACATACAGCAAGGGAGGTGGTGGGAGAGGAAGCTCATTGTCGTCCCTATCTGATTTTAGATGAAAACTTTCTCGGCACGTAAAGATGCTGGCGATCAGGTGCAGGGGAAGGGGACAAAGCAAAAGCTGGTGCCATGAGTCAGGTGTTTATCTCCTGAGGGGAAGGACAGTGCCAACAACACTGTCCTTTCTGGCAACTGTGTGTGATCCGCCATCAAAAGATGGCAGCAGCTGCTGGCACTGGCTCATGGCATCTGCCCGCAGTGTGTGTGCAGCTGTGTCATGGGGAGGTGCTGGAGAAAACACGAGTGGGTCGTAGATTTTGCAGAACTAGCTTGCAAGTTCCCAAGGCTGGATGTGAGCTGCTGTAAGTCTCCCCACCCATTCAGTGTCTTCCATCATCAGAACTCACGCTGCTTCATGGTGCAGCCGTCTATGGATTCACTGAGTGAACTGCGTTGCCAGATTGATTGTGTTTCTTTTCCCAGTGAAAAGAGAGCTATTTTTAACCTTCTCTCTCTGTCTTTCAAATCACAGGTAGTGATTAATTATTCAATTGTGAAAGGACTGAAATACAATCAAGCAACACCTACCTTTCATCAATGGCGCGATGCACGGCAGGTCTATGGCTTGAATTTTGCAAGCAAAGAAGAGGCTACTACGTTCTCCAATGCAATGCTGTTTGCTCTGAATATCATGAATTCCCAGGATGGAGGTAATCTGGAAGCCACTGTGCTCTGTGTTAATCTCTGCCCTTTTATGATGTTGGTATCACCAGGTGCAGTTGTGCTGGATCGTACATCCGTCTAAAACACATTATGGTAAAGAAAAGGTTGGTCCCTAATAGACAATCTTCTGATCAAAGTCTACAGTGATAGGAACCATCCATGTTTTCAGGCTTTATTCTCCTTCCGATTTTTCATTGTGTCATAATTCCTGATAGAAAATCAATATTTACATATTTGAGAATGCCCAGGTAGGCAGGTAGCCCCAGTGATTTATGTGGATGTACCTACATGTTTCATTGCATGTAAAATGGTAGATTATAGCCTTAAATAAACAGAAGAAAGCAACATTTCATAGAAATTCTGGAGGTAGAATTCAGATGACATGTTTCCATTACATTAAGTGTCAGCTATGACCATAGAAAACTTCCAGCTTTCTAAGAGGAAAGTGTGTGGCTTCTTGGTTATGTGACAAGGTAAGATGAAAAGACTTAAATTCTGGGCATTAGTAGTATTGGTAGGTGTTGTTTATAAATATTACATTGAGTGCAGTTGAATTTGGTGGTTTAAAGTTACTGTTTTGTGAAAGTGTGTTGCAAGAGCTCGACAGAGGCCCAAAATACATTTTCTCATCTACAATACCTGGATTAAGCACTGCCCTCAGTTACATGCCTCCGGCCTCTCTGCAGCTGTTGGGCAGGGGGAACAGAAAGCAGGACTCATGTTGTCTAGTGTGTCTTCTTTCCCTGATAAAAATAACCCGCAGCCTTGTTTTCCTTTGAAACAGTGATTCAAGATTTGCATCACTTGCTGCCCTCGAAGTTTTGGTGTGCTCATTGACGTTTTACAGCAGCCCTCTAAAGGATAGCACTAGGTGTCTGCATGACACCAGTTTGGGAGCCCACAAATATCCTTTAAATGGCTATCACATATATATCCCTCAAAACACAACTGTGTCTTATTAAAATCTTTGTTTGTACTACATTTCTTTTTTCTTTTGATATTTCCATTCATGCTACTAAGTTGATAGAAGTAAAAGTCATCAAAGAGCAAGAGCTGCCCTACGTTCTCTGCTGCATTCAGAAATACTGAGGACTGAATCCTGGCTTTTTCAGCCTGAGCCTTTTTGGCAGTAGTTATTCTATAGCAGGAGATTTCTGGGGGGAATCAGGCCAAAGATCCCCATTCTTGCCTGTACCTGAAGGTCTTTCGAGAGACCGCAAAATTCGGTTGCAGGGAGTGTAAATACGGGCCCAATGTAGTCACTGGCTTAACTCCTATGACGAGTTTGGCTTTCTTCCAAAAGTCCCCCGGAGTTCTGCTTTACAGACCTAAGATCAGGCCCATGTTGAAGCGCTTCCTCTTTAAGTTTATAACTATCACATAAATAGACATGACTTGAGTCACTCAAATGCCAAAATTTATTTCTTTCATTTTTAGGGAAAAAAAAACCCCTTTTGGCAAACTTTCAGTTTTCAACAACTCATCTTCTCTCATACATGAAGAGTTAAGTTTGAAAGATTGCCAGCTTTCCTCTGTGAAGCTGAGGTTATCAAAAGTTGAGATCTAGTTTTAAGACTATTTCAACTTTTTTTTCCCCTGGTTTTACTGAAGCAAACTCCCAAATTAATCATTTTTGCAAAATTCAATTCAATTTGGGGGAATTTTTTGCTTTTATATTTCTGTACAAAATCATGAATCTGATAGTAGATTGCAGGAAGGCATTTTGGTAACCATAGTTGTGTTTAAAACTACTTAATTTTAATAGAACAATATGATAATTAAAATAGATTTTTTTCTTAATTTTTCTGGACAGAGACAATTTAGAAGTGACTGGCAGTAATTATATTTATTAGTAATAAAAAATATTGAAAGCAAAATCACATTTCACAGTTTTTATTGATTCTAAATGTCAAGAATTTCATCTCAAAGCTTCTTTTTGCAGGAAATTTAACTACAGTTTAATAAGCTGATTTTAATCATGTTTAATATTTTGACAATTAATTTTGGCCTGCTAAATTCACAGCTTCTGTTTGTCCAAGCTGCTTGCCCCCACCTTTTCACTGCACAGTGCACATGGCAGGTAGGCAAAGTCAGCAAACGTGGAGCAAAAAGGAGACAGATAGGAGATGAAAACATCACACTGGAGGGTCTGCGTTCATCACCTAACTGTTGTTTTGCCACTGCTTCTGTGCCACGGTAGCACATGACAGATTTGTGTTCCCCCTCAGGGCTTTTATGTCATCATAAGATTCCCAGGCGTTCCAATGCTCTCCCCATGAAAGTTGACAGCAAAAACGCGTAACGGGCATAAGGCACAGAACATTAGCTGAGATCCATCCCTGAACTTGCTCTCCCGGGCTCAGACTGTGCAAATGCTTTTGTGGGCATGACTTAAGGCACATCCAAATTCACCCAAACACACGCTTCTGTATATATTTTTTCAAGCACAGCCTCTGCTCGCACGCTCAGTTCATTCCACTGTCTGTATGTTGCATTAAGATTTGATTTTGCTTGTGCAGGAGCCATCAGGAAAAAAAAAAAGCATTTACGACTATGCCTCCATGTATTGAAGTTGTTCTGCTGCTTTTGCAGAAGGAACCTGGCTTTAAGGACTGACTTTCTACACACAGTTGGTTTTATGATAAATAAATTCTCAGCCTGAAACTGGGAGTTAAATAAATGGCTCCCTCTGGAACATTTATCCTTTGTACTGCGCGTACCATAGATATCTATCTCTACAATTCAGGATATGCTATTTCTTGGGATGTGCAATTTCTACTGTTTACTTCCTTCATATACCCCTGCTACGCCACTGTTGTGTTTAGCTACTGTTAATCTCTCCGTAGTCAGATAAAGTTTCTGGCTTTCCTGACTGCTTCTCTCTTCGTGGTGCCTCCTACTTGTGCAGACTAAAATTAATCATGTTAGACTGGAACAGAAAATCTGCGAATGCCTCATGTCTCCAGCAGACGCAGAGTCAATGTGCTCTGCCTAGACTGACATTTGGGGAAATAGCTCGCTCTGCTTGCAAAGCCATGATGGGAGTTTTGAATGGTGCATTAAACTGGGGAGTGGGAAAAAGTGGCAGCAATCCATGTAATTTCTAGGCATTGCTGGCTTTCTGAATAAGTGAGTCACACCAAATTAATATACGGTTCTGAAGCAGCATTGAGAAATGTGACTTCTGCCCGGCTTCTTTACTGCCTTCCTTTGGGGTTGCTGCGTTCCAGGCAATGCCAGCCCGAACTTCAGGGCTGTGGAGCCAGTGGCCCCACACATCGCAGGGTCCCTCTGCACTGGGGAGAGGCATTTCCAGAGCACATTTTGACCCCCTTCTGCTAATCTTGGTCATATCTTGGGATCCTACCCAGTGGTCTGATATTCCAGAATTTGAGAAGGATGGGATCAAAGCCATAGTCTGGACTTGCAGTGACTGAATAGACTAGACTGAATTGGTCCAGTCTCATGTTTTGGAAGGATGCTAATGATCATGTTGGGAACAAACTAAAAACAGTTAAGGTATGGATCAAAATAAAATAACGATCCAAATTAGTGCAATCCTTCCTTTACCATTTGACTCTTGTCTGACTGAATCACTGTTGTTTACCTGCCATCTTGTTTATATGCCTCATTACTTTGATTTCCTTATATGTCTCTCTAATCTCTTCTCCTATATAATAGAAAATGAAGAGCTTGTTCTGCACCAACCTGCAAAATGAGAGCAAATGATAACATTGGCTTGCTTATTACCAAGATGTTGCTTAGGCTTGTTTAATGGTGCCCTTTAGTAAGACCATGAGTGTGACAAATGATTCCCCATTATGGTTGTTCCTTTCATGAATGGAGTCTGTGAATCAAGTCAGGCTTGATTGCTGGCGTCCAGGAAGCGGATGTCCCTGGCCAGTGTTGGCACTGCCGTGGGTTGGTTAGTGGCAGGGCAGCCCCTGTCTGTGCTGTGCTAACTACTACAGGAACCGTGTTTTGCACTGATGTCAATGTCTTGGCCTCCCTTTAGCAGGGGAGCAGGGGCTGGGCTCCAGCATTGACCTGATCAAGTCTGAGGCCATCTTGGGCTTCCATGAGGCAAAGATTTGGTACCGCTTGGATTAAAATGGAGAATCTGAAATATGCAGCCTGCTGGTAAATATTGCCTTGTTGTTCAATAAATTACAGGATTTTCTTTTGCTTTTCTGTTGATGCCTTTGTCTGGGAGACTTGCTTAGCCAATGCTGACTTTTATGTTCGTTTATATTCCTGAATATCATGGAATGGAATCATGTATGTTCCTGAATGTAAGTGTCACATGCTGGACAGCCTGCACAGAGCGTTATGTTAAAGAGCTAACTGTAGTTAGAGGCCAGGCGCCTTACTTGATTAAGCAGGTAGATCATGTTGGAAAGCCTTAAGAAGAGTTGGAGAGGGGGTGAAGAACTATAAGGAGTGCTATTTTGCTTGCAAGAAAGCCATTGCCTAGTTCTGAGTGTATCTGCCTTGCTGAGCATGGAGTTAATGCGTGGGGAACAAAGCAGAGCCCTCTGCCCTTCGCCATGCGTCTTCACTCTCCCAGCTTCACCTTTGCAGGAAGGATGGGCTCTGGCAGCAAGGAGGCCCATTCCTCGTGTCTTCTCTTCTGATGGCAGTATGAGGTTCTCATTAGGCTTTTCTTTGTGACCTCTTTTGTAGTGTGGGTTTTATTTCACACATTCCTCCAGCCCCCTCACCCAAGGGTTGTATTTGGTAAAGGTTTTCAGTGTCAGAGATCTTTTTCTGTTCCTTCAGTTCTTCAGCTTTTATCATAGGCTAGAAGTGACTTTTTCCATGCTGCTAGAAGGAAGTTGCTAGCAAGGCACTTTGAGCTCTCAAAGATGAGGGGAGAAACAAAAGAAAACATTGGTTCATCAAACAGCAGGTACACTGACAAAAATTTCCTCTCCTAGTTAGATGCCTTAAGTATTTGCAATATTATTAGAACAGGATGTGTGTGAAGATTACAGTGCATCAAGTTTCAGATCAAAAGCTATGCAGGTTTGGGGAGTATAATTTTGTAATGTGATGATCCATTCATTTTTCATTAGACTTCAAGTAGCCCTGCGTCCACCTTCATACTTTGGTAGCGGTAAAGTCTAGCTGCTGGGAAAGTCAGTCAGCTGTGTTCATCTTCTGCATTGCAGTGATTGTGTTATGTGATGATACTGCCCCAAGACTTCACAGCGCCACAGAGGGCACAGTGTGGGAAGACAAAAGACAGCATCTTCATTACAGTACTGCGTAATGTATAGAATAACTCCTCGGTTAAGGAAGGGGCCCACAACAGGACACAGAGCAAGCTTGCTGCCAGTTAGATCCCAAACCGGCCCAATGTAAAGAGCCCCAAGCGAGGCAGCTCACGTAATGCTGAGTGGTTTCTCACACTGTCAGGTGCAGCAGTATAAATGTTAAACCCCTAAAATAGTATTTCCTGTGCATGTTGTACCTTTAAGTGGACTAAAAACATCTGAAGACAGATATAACATCTCATTTAAGCATTGCTGGATCATAAACGTGCCATTATCTTGCAGGTATTAAAATAATCCCAGAAGTTGGTGCTACTGGTAGTGCAAATACAGAGAACTTTCAACTAAAAAACTTTTAAGCTAACCTTTAAGCTATAAATTTGATCTTTATCATCAGATACCTCATGATAGCCAAAATAAGAAACCACAGGCAATGATTAATTTGGTATGTGTTAAAAGTACAAAAATCTTTTACTTCTATATTGAAAAAAAGAAGGTTTTCCCGATGGAATAAATCTTTCCTGCCTGACATCTTCCCAAAACAGTCAGAGAAAGGTCTGGAAAAACAAATCTTTCACAGTTATTCCAGCCTCATGCTTACTCTGGTTTCAGTATAAACTTTAGTCCCTTGGAACTGAACTGCTGGTGATGCAATTTCTAATTTAGTTTGCTGCTCCTCTTAAGTCAATGAAGAGGGAGAGAAAAATTCAGGTAAGATATTGACCTTTTTCCTTTCATCCGCTGCAGTGCTTCATCATTGACACTCTTCCAGAAAAGGCCCTTTGAGTGATCAATAAATAATCATCTAGTAACTTGCTCACCATGGGAGTAAATTCCTTCACATGTTCATTTGTTAACTGGGCTATAAGGCCGCTGCAACAACGTGTGAATTCACAGGTGTCCTGTGTACTCACTCCCTGCAGGTCTAAGGAGCAAAATGCTTCCTCCTGCTCTTATCCAGATGTCTTAAATTGGCACTTTCTCCTGAGGACCTGAACCTCAGTGAATGCAAGAAAAACAACTGTCAGCATAGAGCAGCTGATGCAAACCTGTAGTGGTGTAGCTTGCTGCTGCCTCCCTGGAGAGGGTTGGCTCGGGAGTGTTAAACCATATGATTCAGTGGTCTGCCGTGTGTAGACTGGTTCTTCCTTCTGCATGATCCTCTGGGTCTGCTTTGATCCCAGCTATGAATCTGTGCTCTAGCTGCAGAAGCTCTAGCTGTGCCTTGCTTTGAAGGTTCTTCCTTACTCTGCTGGTGGAGATAGACCTCATGTGAGCCCACTGCCTGTGTTTGCAAAATAGCCAGTGCTGCTTCTCCTGGAACTATGGACACTCACATTAAAAACTTCTTCTGCCTGCAAATCTGCTCATGTTCCCTTAGCCTCAGGTTAATGTGGGTTTTCTAAGAGAGATATATGGAATTTCTCAGAACTTTGGTTCATTGCACAAGCAGAGTTAAGGGAAGAGAAACACATGAAGAGAAGTGTGCCTAAAAGTTAATAAAACCATTTAAAAAAATGAAAAAGAAGTAGAGCCTTAAACACGCCCCCCACACAGCCAGAAGTAAAACTGGCTGTATAGCAGAGAGTAAAACTGGTTCATCGACCGTATTAGGTTGGCTTGAGCTAAGTGGAGCATGGGAGGTGAACTCTTTTGCTCATGAATACATGAACTGAGCTTAGAGACTCCTTTCAGCATTCTAACTGTGAATATCATTGCTATTATTCATCTGTTAGGAAGCATCCAATTGTTCTTTCGTTATTCTGCTGTTAAAAAAACGTAGACATCGTTTTTGCAATTCTTACGTTCAGTTCCCCCTGTTGAAGGGAATGCACGTCAGAAAATTTTCCCCTACGTACTTGCCAGCTGCTCTTTCCAGGGCAATGAAATGCTTTCCCAGAGCTGTGCTCATGAAATCTCTTGCATATTCTTTGTGTACATCCTTACAGGCTCTACTGTCCCCATGCAGAAGAGCGACAGAGCTGCTGTCATGTGTCTGGAAGAATAAAAGATGCCTGTGTTCCTTAAAGAACACAGTAAATCCAAAAGCTCCCGAGTCTTGCTGGAGCTTTGGCTGCTTCTGTGCTAAATGCAGACCACTTTAGGATGGAAAATGTGGGGGCAGATCATTGCTGAGAGAGGTAAGAGAGACTTAGGCATGTTGAGAGAAAAGAATCCTGCTAGTTCCGTGGTAAAAAGTGCTGTGTGGCTTTTCTCTAAAATCTGGCAAATGGCAAGAGACTATATCAGCTTAGAAGAAAAGGTTTTACCCAAATTGAAGAAGTCCAGTAATTTATGTGTAAGCAGTATAGGCCATGGAGGAGAAGAAATGATTTTTGACTTTTCCTGTGTAGACTTGGAGACTGAGCACAAGCTCCAGCCTTCTTCAATGATGGGAACAGACTCGTTGTGTTCAGAATATCTGTGTGTTCAGATGTGACATACGTCTGTGGGCTGACTCTGCACCTCCATCTCAGTGAGCTGCAGCCTTCAGGTTAACCTGCTCACTGGGGTTTCATCCCAGGCCCAGAGAAGTTAACTGCTGGGCATCAAGTTCATGTGGTTGTGAATCATAGTTCTTTTCTTGATATCTCCCATCTCCAGTCTTTTCTAAACTGTTTTCAGGGTCCATAGCACATTATACATAGGACACCTGTGAGGAACTAGTGTTTTTGTGATGAGACTAGTACTTTACCTTTTCCATTACCACACTTTGGCATGTTGAATGTCAGTGCATCTTGTTTTGCTCAGTAGTAATGGACTATGGGACATTCATCTATTTATTGAACGTCTAATTTCTTTCAGTGAAATGAAAATTATTTATTGGAAAAGATTCAACTTTTTTTAGGAAATTTCTTTCAATTTGTGTTCATTTTCTGTCATTGTTATTGTAAATGCTTTGATGTTTGGTATCCTGAGGTAGTCCCTAAAATAATATGAACACAAATTGGTTTTGTAGGACCGTTTGTCGTCTTCTTCAGACCAGAGCAAGGTAAATGGTCTATAATTATGACTGGTGCTCTATTCAGCTCTGTACATGTACCTCCCACTCCACTCTTTAGATTGATTTATGTTGTCTTGAAATCATAACACTGAGAACATCCTTTGATGTTGATCCTTTGTTTGCCCTAATCCATAAAAGAAAAAAAAAAAGAGCAGTTGATGCACTGTGCTGGTAGATACACAGATCTAGATTTGCAAAGACTCATAGCTACTGATAGGCATGCCTAGCTCTAATCACCAAAAACAGGATTATATTGAAGATAATGCTGTGCTCCATCAAGTGCTATGGATGTTTGGAAAACTAGACAATAGAAACTTCTAAGAGATCATATAGAAAGTGGCATTGTCAGCTTTCTACACTGAAGGAATGATGAGAAATGTGGTCGCAGTCTATGCAGTGAAATACATGTGTGGTGCTGCCTTTCATATGTGAGTGGTGTCTTTGCAGTCAGAAAAGAAGAAAAAAAACTCAAGGCTTTTGGTTACCTCTTCTGGATGTGTCTACCAGGGATCTCCAGGCAGAATTCAGCCTGGAATTCAGAATTCAGCCTGGAATTCAGCCTATTTTCCCCCTTTTTTCTTCAATGACTGTAAAGGATTGCTACTAAGCATCTTTGTATGAGTTTTGCTGCTATCCTCTCCCAAACTTTCTAATTAATAAATATTTCTAATTATAACTATAATTAATTAGAAACCACAATAATTTATTATAATTAAGCCAGAGGTTTAATTACTGAGAAACAGAAAAATAATGCGTGTAAGCCATGTGCCTAGCAATGCTGCAGGGATTTCCCTGGAACTGTTAGTGGGAGCTTGTAAGAACACCTGTGTGTTGGGTGTGTTCACACGAGCGATGCACACCAGGGACCACGTCTGTGACTGCCACTGCTCTGCAAACAGGTAGTCTTTGCACAGGCAAATTTTTGGATTTTATACCAGAAGTGAAACCAGGAAGAAATTCACAGGTATATAGACAAAAATTAGGAATAAGTTGCTATTTTGAGAGGGTTTGGGGTTTTTTTTCCTTTTTCGCATGTAATCAGAATAAAATTCATACCGTTTTGGTTTTTTAACTCTGCTTTTGTTATGTACTGTGGTTTACTGCACGAAAGATATTCGTTGCTCCAAGGGACAAGTGCTTAGGGCCACAGCAATGAGCAGGGACGCAGCAAGGTGCGGGAGAGGGCCAGGCCCAGGCCCAGCTGTGCAGCCCTCTCTGCACTGGACTCGGTGGAGAGGGGAGTCCAGTCCCGAATCGCAGCCACGGGGCAAAGTGCCATGTGCTGCTTGTGGAGCAGCTTCTGCCACTGCCCGCTAATCCCTCGGGAGCTCACACAAATTGTATTAATTGCCTTCTTAAGTGACTCTGTGCAGCATCTTGTTTTCCACACAGTCAGAGATGCAAAAGTTGTAAATTGCCTGACATTCTGAAAACAAAATCTCTAACGTTTACGGGAACAATTTGTAATTTCCCCAGTTAATCCCAATGAGGAAGTGCAACTGAAATGCATGTCACTTAACACACTTTAGCCTTGAAAATGTTAGGCAGCTGCAGTAGTTGTAGAAGCTTCCTCTGTACTTCACCAGGAAGGGATGGCTCACCTGGGGGTGCTGGTGGGCAGTCGCGTGCTGCTCGGTGAGGGCTGGACAAGCTCATCCAGAGCTGGGGACAGAGTGGGGAAGGCACCACAACCGTGATGATAAACTGAAACAATCTCTGGCCCTCCCCTTGGCTCATGAAGGAAGGAACCTGCTGATGGGTGCTTTTAGTTCAGAGTGCAGACTCTTTGCATTTGTATGTACTGTGCTGCAGAGTCGAAGAGGGGAAGAGAAATCAATGTGCTACACAGGCTTTAAATTTAAAAATCTGTACCTTTTAGAATGATAGAAGAGTTGAGCCCTGCAAAGCAATCACTGTCAATCTGATTTACATGAATCGCTTTATCTATTGACCTTGATTGGCATTCTGGTGTGCTGCATGTAAAACATCCATTTTAATCCTGTTTCCTTGGTTCTGATTTCCAGGCACTCCCTCTGGTGGCTAGTGCAGCAGCTGGAAATTGCTGGGCACTTGTCCTTGTCCATGCAGTAGGGCACGGTGCTGGGGGAGGTAACGAGGGCACGGCAGTGTGAGAGAGGAACATAACCTGCATCCTTCCCCACTTGGGCAGGAAATAGCAGTAATTAATTATTGTACTGTTTCTGCCCAATTTGGGTGTGATTCTGTGCTAAGGGAGGAACCCAAGTGGTTAAGTGGTTCCACTTCTGACCAAGTCTTCCATGATGGTGCCAGCTTGTGCTCTCCCTGATCTCCTCAGGTGCTCACCAAGAGGATGCTTGAGTGCCCAGGAAAGGTGGGAGTGCACCCTTAGCCCTCTGTCTAAGGGTTGTAGGTGTGCTGCAAGTGCAGCCTTTTCCTGGCCGAGAAGCTCGTGAGTGCCCAGATGACTCCGTTTCGGCACTTGTGTTAGCAGAGAGGACACATTGTGTTGGTGTAGGCAGAGCTCAGCCACTGCACAAGCAAAAACAGAAGCTGGACAGGAGGAGGCAAGTTGTAAAGCTCAACTGCACGTGGACACCATGTGCAGCTGAGCAGGAGACCAGGCCAGAGACACAGCCCGGGTGTACTTTACACCAGTATTGGAATTAGCTGTTTGTAGTAGGTGACAATGAGCCATGATTTGTCTCCTGAAAGCCTTTCAGTTCCACACTGAACGATAATCAGTACTGACTGAGGAATATCTTGGGGGCGGGGTGCCCCTTCAGAGTAATACATGTGGCCACAAGTCATTGAGATCACCACCTCTGCTGACGGATTGAGCTTGCTAAATGTGGATTTTCTGTGAAGTAATGCTGTGTTTCCAGCAGCGGGGCCCAGGAGGGCTGCACAAGCCTGGCCTGTTGCATTACGGCTGCTGTAACGGAGGAGGATGCTGAGAAAATCAAATATTGTCAGAAATGGGCTGATTGCATGTGGAGAGCCCTGGAATTCAGACGGCAATCTGCTCAGGGGTTCTGTTTAAAGATTTTTTTATTCTTTAAATGCATGTCCTAAAAATGGGTTTCAGAGTTCTGGACTTGGAGGAAATGTATTTATTTATTCATTCACTAAATTGTCTTTTTTTTTCTTTCGTTTTGCAATAACTGCCAAGCAAGTAGGCATTTTCGCTTGCAGGTTATGTTTTTCTTGGTAGTGGTTTACTGGTTTGTTTTGTTTTGCTTTTTCTACATACTGTAGGCAACCAGTATTGGCATCTGCAGCAGGAATGGTTCTGGGCATTTGGCTCCTGGAATTTAGGCTCCTGTGTATCATTTACAGCAAAATACCTTTCCTTTCCAAGGTGCTCTGCCAGCAAAACCTATTGCTAAATAAGACAGGAAAACAACTCCAATCAGTCATACGGTGAGACTTTGAAGGAGAAAAATGAGGCTTTCTGTACGCTGGAACCTGCCACATCGCTGATGATGATGGTGAGTGAGATGCGGTGGGTCAAGGCAGGAGCACCCACAAACCACCTACAAGGCCAAAGCGTGGAGCAGGTTTCCAGATCTGCTGCCCTGGGCCTCTGGAGATACAGGAAGAGTTCTCCTCTAGCTTCTGAAAGGAAGAAGGCTTTCCAAAGGGCCTTTCAAAAACGGGCAAGGATCTGAAGGAAAGACCCTTGTGCTTTCTGATGATTTCCTTCCTCAGCTTTCTGCTCTATCTCATCACTCCAAATTTAGCATTTAGACTTGAGGGTGAAATCTTGAATAACAAATATAGATAAGTCGCTCTTGAGGCCATTTGGCCTTTGATTCCTTTGCTGCTCTGTGCTGCAGCGTTCCTGGAAGCCCGGAGGAGCTGCTGGCCTTCAGCTGGTATCGCAGGATTGCCTTGCTGAGGAGCGTTGGCTCCTCAGTATCTCCTCAGTGCCCCCTCCTCGCCTGCCTGAGTGTGCCCAGAGACACGTTATTTTGCAGTTACATCTTTCAACACTGCAATGTTTTTAAGTAATGTTTTCCCTAGCACTGTGAATTGTGCAGAACGGCGTAGCCAGATGGCTGCTGAACTGGGCTGTGGGAGGCTCCTTGGTCAGCGAGCTTTAATACTAATAATAAAGCTGGGTTTTCATGATGAAGTGTTGAAAAAACCTCAGCGGTGCTGAAATATGTCCTTGCTAATGCTGTAAAGGTCACTGTCAGCTCGTCTGGCTCATCGGGCCGCGTTGTGTAAGCAGGAACTTAATATGTGCAGGCAGCTTTTCTCCCACACTGTGCCCAATGCGTGCTGCCTTTTGGGTTTCTCTTCAGCTTCTAAAATTAAATCTCAGATACAGCAGCAGACAAGTTGCGTGTCTCTTTCCACACATCTTGATGTGCATGAGCCCTGGGAAGCTCTCACGGGAGGTATGCACGTGTGGGCCTGCTGGTTGCTGCTTTATCAACCCCATGCAAACGTTTTGAAGGTTCTTTTAAGACGAACCAAAGCTCTTTTTCCTAGAAATGCATTAATTCTGATAATACATTTGATTTTTTAAATGCAAATGTGTTTAGGTGAATAGAAAAGAAATAGGATGTTGGATGGAATTCAGCTTCCAAATTGTACCTGCAAGTTCTTTTTTCACCACTGCGTTAGAAGCAGTGTAAGACCAGGATGGTTGCTGGTCAGTAACCTCTTCATTTATTGGATTTCATGTTATTTTCATTATGGATTATTTTCAGCACTGGAATTCATTTAGGGCTATCATGAGGACAGTAAATATATAAACAAATTCTGCAAAACAAGCATATTGTCAGCTTTCACACTACATAATTTCAAGCAGTATTTACATTAAAAGTGGATGTAACAGGGATTTTTTTTTTGATCATATAAAATGAATCTGAGTGCGACCTCTTTTTGCGTTTGCCACGTTGTGCTTTTGAGGAGAAACATTTAGTGTTTGGTGATGTAAATCTGTTGTTTAAGTAAAAGCAGCGGGGATGTGAACAGGAAAGAGGTGCGGAAGGCGGCAGCCCCTGCGGGTGCCTCGCGCCTCCGCGCTCGCAGGTGCAACCGCAGCCGCTTTGGGGGCTGCTGTGGGGCTGCGTGTTGTTTTCCTTCAGCAAGAGCAAGGCGTTGTGCTAATCCGCTCATCTGGGTTTCGCTTTCCTTCTTCTGCAACCCTGTGAATGGGTGGCAATGCCTCTCTCCTCCTCTCTGCTCTGTGTGCTTTACAAGTAGAGGCTGGTTTTGTCAATTTAATGTTAATTCGAGATTTGGAAATGGCTTTGCCTGGGCTTTCCTAGCACCCCAGCCAAAACAGTTAATTTTAGCCGTCCCACTAAACACAATATATGTTTAACAGTTATAGTAACCTTGATTTTGTTCATGTTTTCCATTGAAGCTTATTTTTAACCTTCATGGAAGTTGCCATTAGTATTAGAGAGCTTCAGGAGGAACTGCAAGCTGTGATCCATGTCATCATGGGCCTACTTGCACAGCATGCCAAAAATGTTCCAAAAATGGAACTGTTGTGGTTTTGAGTGATTGTTTTTGTTATTTATTTATTTATCGACAGCATATACTGTTCTCTTGAAAAGAAACTGCTTCAGGAACCACTAGGAATCCAGTCACTGTTTTTAGTGAGATTAGCCTATGGGGCTTTGGAACATAATTAAGTCCCCCCAAGCTTAGTTGTATTGTTCCCTTCCTGGCTGATGGACTTGAAACATCTTGTGTAGGTTAAGCAAAGAAGCCTCTTTGTCATAGGGTTGCTTTTCATTAAAGTCTTTCGTTATCCGACTTCCAAAGCTACCGGCAGGGCTTTGTCTTGTCCAAATAGACCTTTATTTGGGAGTAATAGAGATGAGGCTACATGTGCAATGAAGACTATGAAGAGGGAGTTATATTAGAGGATTTATATTCATTTGCACATCAGATTAAGATCCTATGCTGTTCCCCATGTGAAATAGAAGCAGGTAGCAGTTCTGATAGTTGTGAGCTTTTCTAATGGATTTCTATCCTGAATTTCAGTGAATTCTTTTCAGATGAAAGTAGCCCTCCTGTGTGTTAATATTCTTTTGCATTTGGAACAGATATAAAAATAGATATCACATTGTATGTGCAAAACAATGTGCCGTGTTCGTGCAGATTTTTATTTCTGAAAAGGTAAAGGTCATGCTAGCTAAAAAGGAAATAAAGTTTACGGTTGTTAAGTCCTGTCTCCCATGAGGAGAGTTTCCTAAGGAAGTATTTTAAGGGAACTTTTAATGCATTCTTGTGCAAAGCTTCATTAAGGAAGCAAAATTTCAGTGGAGGAAGTGAATTTTCAGCTCTTGCAGTTCACACTGTGAAGAATGATTAAATCATGATAATAACTTCCAGCTTGAGGGTAGTGGAGTGTGCAACTGATACAAGAAAAAAGACTTTGCATTATTTCAAGGAAAGTTTAGTTTTCACTGGTAAAAATTACTAGTTTGAAAAGAAAATAAATATTCTCACATCCCCAAATGTGACTGGCATAAACATGGCCAAGTTTAACAAGATCCAGATTTAAATCATCAATATATCACTTTCTCCCAATATTACCAGTCTGTTCCTCAAGACTTCCTGGATGTTTTATTAATATCTGCTTTGACAGTTTTTCATCTCAGCTACGGTTATTGATTAAAAGTAGAAGAAATGTCTTAAAGCCATCTCGTGAGTCAGTTATTCTGTCTGAATCGATCTTGCCTGGCTGGGTAACTTGTTTCCATGCTGTGTATTATCTCAGGAGGAGGCATGCTAGAATGACTGCTTCGAGAGGAGTGTGGCAAGTGAACCGTTGCCAAATAGTGAGGAGAAATGAATGCTGAGCTAGTAAACCCAAACATACAGGGCATGAACCTCCCTGCAGTTACTCTCTTCCAGTGCAGCACAGCACATACCTAGAATGGAAAAGGATTTTTTTTTGAATTGTTCTTGCCAAGGTAGCAAAAGATGGTTTATTTTTTTAGTTTTTTCTGGGGACATGGGAGTTGAAAAGTAAGGGCATTTTGACAAAAAGTATTTGGTGTTTATATATTTCCTTTCCAGAAAAGGTAAAAATTTTATACTAATTAGAAAGCATTCTCTCTTTGTCTCTCCTCGTGTTTTCTTTAGACCTGTGGAAGGATATGTTTGGTTCTGTGAGATTGTTTAAAGTGAGTTTGGCAGGGTATTGGTCGTGTGCATGGGGTGTGTTACAGGATGGGGCTACCCCTGCTGCTCAGGGGTGAGTGAGCGCTCTTCTTGTGTGCTCAATGTGCTGCTCTGCTTCCTTGCTTGGGTTTTTGCTGAAAAAAAACGAGGAGCAGAAGAAAATCTCTTTCTCTCTTTCATTTACTCCCTCTTTAGGACAGTGAGGGAACACAGACAGAAAACGTTTCACAAAACACTTCCTAAAGCTACACAGACGCAACATAAAGTCTTTAAAGGATCCATAGCAGAAAATTAATTATTTTCACCTCTATGGAGAGCAAAAGCAATATAAAGGTGTTTCCAGGTCTGCCCTTAAAATCCGTCACTGCCAAGGGTTTCTTCCCTGTTCAGATGTGCCCTCCCTGTGCTGCCAGCTTCTTCCCGTGTTCCCTGAAGCACAGGAGGCAGGAAGGACCCGGCCTGGGAATCAGCATCTCCAGGTAGCCCGTACGGTACCTTCTTGCCACAGCCCAGTGCACAGTTCATAGGGAAGAAGCATCTTATGCAAGTGCTTCATTTAGGGGGAAATTGCAGGCTCGGCAGCAGACATGCAGCATCATCACAGCAGAGTGTGTGATCTGTGGCCAAGGGAGAGCAGCAGCATCAACCTTTGATTTGGTGTCTCCTTATCATTCATTATTTCTTGTCGTTCCCATCTTCAGCAAGATGTACCAAAAAAAATAAGCTTTTTGTTTTCCAATACCACAAATGCCAGCATGACAACTGTGTGCAGGGTATTTATCCATCTGGAAGAAAGACAGCAAGGAAAGAGGCGCTTTGAGTAACACCCCGAGATCCCTCTCCCTTAGGGCAGTGTTTGTGTCCATTTCCAGCACCCATCGGTTTGTCCGATGTGATCCATGGAACAAGGAGGGTGATGAGGGGAAAAGGGGCAGCCTGTGTTGTATCTGCTCATCTCTTTTACAGAGAGGAGTTTGCTACCTGGTGCTTGTGCATAGAGTGGGGCTACAGAGCAACCAGCCCCCTGGCCAGGCAGGATGAATCTCCCAGCTGGGCATCCCTGCTCTTCAGGGGACCATTGTTCACCGCCAGTGCCGAGCCAGCCCCAGGGCAATGGGAATTACACCTGGGAATAACATCCACGTGAACAGCCTCTCACTGGTACCAACGTGAGGCTCGTGTTTGTACCCCATCCTGTTCTTTCAGCTGGGAGTTCACTGGGAAAGAGATGCGGGATGTGTGTGATTTATGACTGGATGCAAATCACCATGGTAACCACCGCATTTCTCAGGCTCAGGCTTTTTTCATAAATTCTTCAAGAAGCTGGGTCTGTGCTCATGCAGTCCAAAGAGAAGCTCTGTTTAGCTGGCAGCTTTTTTGTCTTTTCAGCATGTCATTTCCTTTTCTTTCCAATACCCATTTGAGGTCTGCGTTTATTTTCCTTTTGGATATGATTGTAGTTTTGCAATGTGGGCCCTTTCAGTAACTAAAGCCCCTTTTTAATTACAATAGCAATCATACCCTTTCCTTTATAATGACTCTTCCTTGACACAAGACGAGTGAAGAAACACTAAATTAATCATCATCCTTTAGCTGTTTTCATTGGAGAATTCAGAAGTTTATGCTGTTCCAAGTCAAAGTGCCTTCACTCTCATGAAATAATTTATCATTAAATGAATCTATCTTTGGGCTTGGACCAGCTAGCTGTAGTTTGCAGAGCAGCATTATGTCTTTTAGGGAGCTGGTACTGCTGGGGATTTTAATACTAAGTCAGTATCCTTTTGCTTTTTGGTCCCTGACTTAGTGTCATCAATGATCAAACATAACGGTGGAGCTCAAACTATGGAATGCATTTAAGAGCATATTATGTATTTCTGCATATTAGATACTGAAGCATCTGAAGAGGCTGCCTTAATTAAAATCTAGAAGCTGCTAAGTGGGTCCTAGGGAATCAGCAGCTAACATATTTTGTTGTGAAAACTGTGGTCAGATGAATTTTCGTTGTTTGCTCTCTAGATTTGATTGGAGACTGATAATGCTTGGTGCGTTAATTTCCGCAGTGTCTTCAGAATTACTCAGGGACCTCTGGAACTTCCCAGTCCAGGCACCTGCTTCAGGGAGGGCTTCCTTCAGAATGTGGTTAGAGGGGAAATGGGGAAACATAAATATTCCCACATTGTGTTTCGCCTTTTAACAACGTGGAGGAGATCAAAGAAACCTTGTACAAGGACATGTGTCCCAGACTCAGCGCGGAAGTCTCTCTGGGAATCACAGTACTCCGGGTGGGTTAACGCTCCTATTCTGCATTAGTGACGGAACTGGCGTGCTTGGGATGTCGTCCGTGGCTGATTCCTGTAGGCGAGTCCTGAGGAGGAGGAGGAGGAGGAAGGGAAATGAATAAGTGACGTTGCTGCTGCAGGAATGAGTAGTAGTTCCTTTAATTTAGATTATGCACAGCCGCTCCAAATCCCAGGTGTGCTTCCTGGGAATAGGAGTGAAAACTCCACTGTCTTTATTAAAGGACGCTTGCCCTGTTAGGAAAAGTACACTTATTTCTCAAGGAACCTAGAAATAAGGAGCCTTTAGTTTTCCATAGCCTGTATGTTCAGTGGTCACTGTTAAAGTGTTGATAATTATTTGCTCAGAGTAATGAAATTCACGCTATTATAGGGACCACAGATTAAATTCAATGGCAAACTATTTTAATGATGATAATCCTAGATATTTTTTATAATATCTCTTTAAGTCAAGAGAATGATTTTCATGAGGGTTTCTTGAGGGTTTTATGTGATATCTGTTGTTACGGTATTCCCTTGACAGTTATTTTTTATGTATTAACAAAGTTTTAGCAAAGAAGTGCCAGATTCCTTTTTATCCTTCCATCAGTGACACTGTGTGCATTAGTGATAAGTCTGAAGTAAAGAAATAGAAAAGAGAGCAAATTGGATTGTTAAACAAAAGTCCTTTTAGCTGTTTTTTTACTATCAGAAGTATGCAGCCATGTCTGCGAAACTCCACTGAATTCAACAAGTAATTAAGCTTATCTGCTCAGCCATGGAATACTATTATTAGCAAAGCATTTAATTAGCTGTCCATTGCAATAGAACTGAAAAATAAATACCTTGTCTAGCATTTCCAAGGCAGTCCATCTGTAATTCGCAGGGCAACACTTCATCATGTGCCCCATAGACACTGAATAAGGTTTTGATGCAAAAAACCCTATGCTAAGTTTAACTGTTTATTATTACTATTATTGAGTTTTAATAGTGCAACCTAAAAAAAACACACAGCTTTTTAAAAAGAGAGTCAAACAAACACCATGAGGAGATGCAAAAATAGTATAAACCGATCCATAATTCATGATGCTTTGAATTGTCCATGCGTAAATACTGGTGTTGCTGCTTCTGCTCCAACATAGCTGTTGTTTCAAAGAAGAGCTTCGTAATGTCTGTTGTGTCACATCTGCAGGAGATTAGGACAATCCAGGATTGAAATACCACGCGTGGCAAGGGGCTTGATGGAGGATTGATTCAGCAGGTTGCTGACTTCGGCCCATCTCGGGACCGTGCTGCTGCCCCCTGAGAGCACGTGGAGGTGTCCAGCTCTGCACACAGGCCTCGGTGCTGTGCAGAACTGGGTCCTCCCCTACCACCTGGAGCGTGTTGCCCAGCTCAGGCAAGCACATGAGTTTGCAGAATCACAGAGTCGCAGAAGGGTTGAGGTTGGCAGAGACCTCTAGAGATCTAGCAGGGACCCCTAGAGCACAGGGCACAGGGTGGCATCCAAGTGGGTTTGAAAGATCTCCAGAGAGGGAGAGTCCACAACCTCTCTGGACAGCCCATTCCGGGGCTCTGCCACCCTCACAGGAAAGAAGTTCTTCTTCGCCTGGAGATGGAACTGCCTGTGTTTCAGCTTGTGCCTGTGACCCCTTGTCCTATCACTAGCCACTGCTGAGAAGAGTTTGGCCCCCTCCTCCCTACCTTCATCCCTCAGGTACTTAGTTAAAGTTTAGAATCAGACATCTCCAGCATCACCTTCTTCAGTTGGATTGAAATACGGGAACCGAGGGAGACAGATGTATCTGCTCCGGGCACGACGGCAGCAGTCCCCCCTAAAGGACAGATCCTGCCGGTGGGGTTTCACTGTGCCATCCACGGTATATCCAGTTTCACTACGTCCAGTTTCGCTGTGTCTGCCTTCCATATCAGGGAGGAGATCTCTGCTGATGAGTTAGGCTGCAGGCTGTCCCAGCAGAGCGAGCAGGAATCCTGATATTAGAAGATGAGGAATTACTGACCTACATTACGGGCTCTCCAGGACAGGGAGTAACCGCATGTGTGTATTTATGAGCTTGCAATAAGCAACCAAAAATAAACCTAAAGCATCAGCAACAGTAAGCCACACAGGTAGGATTTTTAAATACGAATAAAAATGTTTATTTTGATAGTCATTAAGCTGAAATAAATGGCACATATATGTATATATAAATAATATTCTTTCATTCTGTAACATGGTAACATTATTTGTAGGAGAAAATCTGAAAACTGAATCATTAGAGAAAACATTTTGCAGTGCGCTTGTACCTGATGTTGCTTACTGTGGAGCTTAAGCGTGTTTAATTCATGTAGATGAGTAGACAAGACACAAGCATACAAGAGAAAATGCGAGTGTGCATTGATATTAGTTGCACTGCTTGTTCATGCGTACATTCACCAGCTCTTGCTACCATAAGACTTCAGATGCTTTTCGTGTGCCCAATGCCATAAATATTCATGGTTATATTCTCACATACATCATGTTCTCTCTGGAAAAGAAATGATTCTGAAGCCAACCTTGAGGTAAGCATGGAGAGTAAGGCATATGTTCATCTCAAGCTTTGGTCTGTGTATGTCCATATGGACCCTGTAGCAACAGCGACAGCCACATATATATATGTGTGTGTGTGTATATATATATATATATATATATATATATGAAAATCAAAGGACAGGTGCTGCTTAGGCAAAACATGAGCAAAGTATAGACTATATAGACTATAGACTTTCCAGTGCTGAGGCACAAACGTAAGAACATGCATAATCCCACATGCCAGTCTAGGCCCAGTTTAGCTGCAAGCTATGTGCACAGGGTTCCAAAGAGCAGCACTGAGTTCAGTTCCCAGCTGAAGAGCTGGTCTTAAGTGAGATACGACATAAGTGTTGCGCCTCATCCTATTTGGGGCTGAAGTGCAATAGCAGCGGCCTTAAGACAAAATGCAAACTTTAGTCCTGCTTCTTTCATTATTAAGATGTAGTAAATTTTACTAATGTTACTATTACTTTTTGCAGTAAACTGTAAAAAGTTATGAACATGTATATTGTTGTGTGCATGTGTGAATGGAATAGAAAAGTGTAATTTGGCGGACTACAAAGTGACATGGGAAGGTGTTTCTATATTTGAGTGTCGACCATTGCTAGCAGATTAATTCATGGAGTCTGTCAACATGACTTAGTCCCGCAGCTTTGCTCGTGCCGGGTGCTTCTCTCTTAGATCGTTGCGCTGTTTCACGTGGTGCCCATGTATAAGTTGTCTCTGCAAAAGGCGCTGAACTTGTGAGAGCTGCTCGTTGTTTATGCAGCACTGCAGGCAGCAAGGAGTACAGCTGCCAGGAGCCAACCTCACCTTGCTTTTAAGTAGTAGGGGAGGATGGTTCGTGGCTGCCCCCGGTCCCTTTGAGGTGTCAGGTTGCTGAAATCTCCTTGGAATGAGGCAGCTGGGGAGCAAACCAAGTGCCAGGCAGGGATGCTCGGGGAAGAGGAGGCGCCTGGAGGCCGTGCTGTGCTGGGGCAGCAGCGGGGCAGTGGCTGCGCTGCCGCCGGAGCGCCGGCTGCCGCGGCGGATGAGCGGGCTGCGTTCCAGGTCACTTGATAACTAGGCCAGGCGGCCGTGCCGCGCAGTTCGTCCGGGGTGACGCGCAGTCCGGCGCTTCGTCAGCGCGGAGTCGCGGCGCCTGGGAGCCCCTGGCATGGTGCCTTTCCCGGGACGCAGTTAGGGATGGCACTTCCCGAGGCCGACACTCGGAGAGGCTGCTGGTTGTCTGCAGGGTTGGCAGGATCCACTTCAGCACAACCACCGCTTCTCAAAGGAAGGGCTTCCCAAAGGTTTGCAGTGTCACAGGGAGACACATCCGTGTTGGGGAGCCACACTGAGTCTCATTCCACACCTAGGATTGGGGGAGAGGGGCCACGGCAGCAGCGGAGCTCCCCTTGGCCTCCCTGCAAGCGTCGTGACAGAGAGGAGCCGCAGGATGTGCCTGGGCCGTTCAGGAGCCTCGCTGGGGCTCATGGTGAGAAGGAGAAGTCGACAGTTCTGGGGAAGGCAGCTGGAAGTACCGTGGTAATTTTCGCAGCTGGGCAGGCTTGTTAGCTTTAGTGGAGTCCCGGAAGAGCTGAGCTTATCTCTGGAATAAAAAAAAGCAACAACAAACCATGCAGATTCCTAGACTTTGGCAGCCAGAAGGTACCATCTCCTCCCACCACCCCGTATAATACAGACCTAAGACGTAGCCATCCATGGTCATGATTTAAAAACTGTATGTGATGAAGGATATACCATTTTCGAATCAAAGTTTTTCCAACATCTTCCTGATGGAAACTGCCTGAAAGTCAAGAACTTGCCCCGCGTCAGCATCCAGCCCCTCAACCTCAGTACGCCTGCAGCAGCAGCGTAAAACCCCTTGCTGCCCTGCTGGTTGCCTGCTGTGATACCCCCTGCCCCGAGGGCAGCTCTCTGGCTGGTGCCGATGCTCTCCAGACTGGACCATGTGGTTTTATCCAGGCAGGGTACAGGCAGCCTGCCCGCCTGCTGTGCAGGTTTGCCCACAGCAGGGCTGCAGGAGCAAGCATGGGAGCTGGAATGGCACTGGCACAAGAGGGGCTGGAATAAAGGCAGCACTGTGGTAGAATTCAAGAATTGGCCTTGAAGAGCCATTTTGGAGTGAATAAGGCTGGGTTTACTGTCTCTGCCTTCTCTTTGTCATGTGGTGAAAAACATCCACAATTTCCAACAGTAAAAACCTAAGCAGAAGAAGAAAAAGCAGGGCAGTAGTTATTTAGACAGAGAATAGGCTGCTAAAGATGCCCGTCAAATAAGACCTGACAGCTAAAGCTTGTTCACTGCATTGCAGAATGAAAACATCCTTTGAGGCTAAAGGCCTATTTTTAGCTCATGTTCTGGGAAGGCCTTTCTGCCTGTGCTGGTGGGGAAGAAGTGCACACTTTGTCACAATTACGTTTCACAACTGTTTACCCCACCGCTTCCAGTTAGGAAAGCCAGGCAAGAGCAGGGTGGGAAGTTGGTCCCCAAAGCCAAATGATTCATAGGCCTCTGCTCATCCTTCCAGTGACTAATGGGAGCAGGGAGAGGGGGAAGAGGGGCAATCATGCCTGATTCAGAAGGAGGTCCCCCTTGTAGAGGGTAATGCAAAGCCAAGAGATTACTTATTTTTTGCTTCAATTAAATGTTTGTTCATGGTGGGTCCCACAAGGCCGCCCAAGAGTGGCACAACCAGTCGTGAGTCGTGAGCAGCGAGGAGAATGATAAGCCAAGATGCAGAAAATATTCACATTTCTAAACCCTCCCTACATCTATGGCTCCTTTGGCATAGCCTCCTAGGATAAGATTCAGCATAATTAAATGTACAGGACAGGAAGATAAGCTAGCATGTACTGTAAGCTAGGCCTCCCCTGCAGTCAGCCAAAGGACATAGCACCACCAGAGAAAGAGTCACCTTCTTGTTGTCTACTGAGCAAGTTTGAGGAAACCAGTGACCAAGGCAGTGAGGGGTAGGCAAAACTGGAGTGGTTTTGAATGGCACTCGCCAGCCTCTCTGCAGGAGTTAGGGAGGCTTAAAGTTTTCCCTTGTACCCAAAATTGCAGTTCGTGCTTTCTGTGTCATCTGAAAAATACATCAGGCTCCCCCAGAATGCCTGTTTTTATCTTGCGGAACAGAACGCACTTTCTTAACATTTTCATATGAATCATAATCAGTTTAAAGGTTTAAATTAATTAAAGTTGGGCCCTCTGAGAAATAACAAATTCATGCCAGCACTTTCTTTGTACCAAATTATCTTAATAGCTGTGTAGCATACACTTCAAATTTTCCAATCAGTTAAATTAATTGAAATTTTTATGCAGAAGAAACTTCAGGAAACAATACATTGTAAGCAAGGTATGCTACTATTAATGCTTTTATTTAATTGTTACTTTACAGTTGGCTGCAGACAGGTAACAGCTTGGTAACTTGTAAGTGGAAAAGATACATAAAGTGTATTGCAGGACACACAGATAAGTTTCTTGTAGCTGTAATCTTTTCTTTGAGTTGACCAGGGTCTTCTGGGCATAGTCTGTGAGACACACATCTGCTTGAAATGCTTTTTATTCTATATTTATTGGTAGAAACTTTCAGTCTTAAATCCCACCTGGATGTGACCCTGTGTCACGTGCTCTAGGGGTCCCTGACTGAGCAGAGGGGGTGGACTAGATGATCTCTGAAGGTCCCTTCCAACCTCAACCATTCTATGATTCTGTGAAATTTAAAACTCTGATCCTAGAAATCATTAGGTCCGATTCTGCAGGCACCCGAGTCTTTGCCATCTGTATAAGAAATGAAGGACAAATGCTGTAATCCAGGGCAGTTCTTGCTTCCTCAAGTCTCACGTTTTCCAGCAGTGTGGAAATCCAGGAGAAGGTCCCTCCATCTCACTGGGGAGTAGCAGCTTGGCACTGGCTCAGCCAAGGCCTCCCTGTGAAGGGAGCATCTCCAGAGAGCCAGTAAGTGGAGGTGAGCACAGTGTTTCCTGCCCCCTCTTAAATTTACTCCATCCAATCTCCTCCAACCAGGCTGATACAGTCTGTGAATGCAGCAGCTAGGGACTAACACCCATCCGACAGTGGTGTGGGCATTTTTAATGGCGTGACAATTGCTTTTTTAGTGTATTTTGCTCTGCTGGGAAACTTAAAGTTCATTGCTGTTTTTGTGAGTTTTTGAGAGTTCTTGAGAGTGGAGATCTTTGCAGAGTGCCAGTGGGAAAAGACACTCCTAAAGTCATAAACCCAAGCACTCACTTCACTTGAAAGTTTTATTTCAGTTTTGGCCTCTACTCTTAGCTAATACGCTTTTAAGTGACTTAAAAACCACTGACAATAGTCGATTAAGAATAAAAGGAAAGTAACATTTTAATTTGAGGACAAAATATACAGAAATTTAAATAACACAAATTATATCAGCTGCCTGTCAGCTCCCATACACACAGTCTGTAGATAAAATCAGTAGGTGCACAGACAATTGCAGTCTTCCTGCAGCAGACTTCGTCTGCAGGACAGCCACCTGCCTGCCTGCTACCGCTTGCAGGGTTGGAGCTGTCCTTCTTGAATTTGTGACGTTGCATTTTTCCAACTTCTGTTTAAAAGAGAGGGATTTTTCTAGAGTATTTCCTTACAGGGAACTGCTGCACCAGGTGAGCAGTGGGCATCAAAAGTGATTTGTGAGCCTTTTTTTGTAGACTCACCAGTAATACATATTTGTCAAAATACAATTTGTGCAATTGATTTGCTGTTGCAAGGATTACAAGACCAGTTAGCTGAGGGCAGGTTTGCCTCCTGGCCAGCTTCTCTAGGTTCACTCTCTTAACAGAGCCAGGATTGTTTCCTATATAGCAGCCAGAGACGGTCAATTGAATTTTTGCTTAAAATCATTTTAGGTGCAGCACATCTGCAAGCAGTGCTAGTGTGGGAATCATCTTTCTGGCCACAGGTGAACTGGAGTGAGAGCTCTGTGGATATATCTGTCAAGCAGCAGTAGTAAGAGAAGTCGTGAGGTCGTTTGTGCTTTTATGGCTAGTACTGCACACTGCGTGGCAGAGTGTGTGTGAAAGTGGCTTTCATACAGCTGGTGGCACATGCAGCTTAGGAACCCTCGCCATAGGGGTTACAAAAACATTTGGCCACTAGGCTTCTGGTCACACACTCAAACCACTGCTGATAGTGTCTGGCTTCATAGGAGTTAAATGCGTTCTTATAACTTGCCTTTAAACATCTCTGTACTTACAGATTGCCTCATCAGTTTGGTAAATTCTTTTTGGTTGCCTCATTTGCAGTGTTTTCTTTCCAGAGAGCAGGTGGGTTCCAATGATGCAGGGTAAGTCAGGGCTTTTGAGATCAGAGATGGTCGTTCACATCAGGCAGGTGCTAACCTTCTGTGCTGTATTCAGGATATGGAGAGCCTTCAAAACTGGGAAGGAAATGCAATCATTTGAATATACTTTGTTCTCTAGAAAACATTTGGACTCCTTGTGATAAAATATAGTCTATTATGTTATTATTTTATTAACATTATTTTAATAACAATTTATTTAATATTTTTTTAAAATTTGTATTAATGACTTTGGCGTTTAGGACTGTGAGAACCTGAGTTTACAGTAAAGTTCCTGAGAGTAGTACTGCAGTTTGCTTATGTGTCTTTGATGACTTTAGAAGCCAACAAGCAGGAAAGAATGGGCACATGCAGGTAGAATTCACACCATGTATTTGCTGTAGTGCAAATATAGTTTATTGTTAACAGTGTTTTGCTTTCTCAAATATTAACTAGCTAATGCTTGTTTTGCTGTGTCTGATACTGGAGCATACTTGAGAGGTATCAATGCTGTGTGTTTAATATAGGGCATAAATAATTCATAGCAAGAAGCATTAGCAAATATATGACAAGCAGCTTGGGTATTAGAATATCTACGTATCACTCAAATGCTCTGAGAATGCTTTAAAGATGTAGGAGGCAACTACAGAGACGGAGTTCCTGCTTGGTTATGCTGATCATGTACCGTTTACGAAGAGTAGGAGTGATTCTGTTTGATATGTTGCATCATAGGTATGAACTGCCTCCACCCTGGGTTTCACTGCACCAACCATGCCAAGAGCCTTATGGTTTCTGTTCAGCAGCTTCCAAAAATTACATAAAAGTTCTATCTGCTAACTTCAGCAGATCTGGACATTAAGGATACTAAATCAAAGTAGTTTCACTGAAGCTTTGGAGAAATATCCCTTGGACCAGCTATAAATTTGCTTGATGAGCACAGGATTGGGCTGTGTGAAGACAGGCTAATACAAGACAGGAAAGAAACAGATCAAAGAAAATTAAGGAAGAGATGACAGAGAGTAACTCCTCGTACTAAGTGTCCATTAACTTCAACTGGATTTCCTTCTTGGAGATCTGACATACTTTAATATAGAAAAGTAGATGATTAGCAGACAAAGTAGAGAGGTAGGAAGATGTTGGGATCAGAGGAGATCAGGAATGATGGGATGATGAAAAGGATTGGAAGAGAGTAGGTGATGATTATAAATCATACGTATTTAATTTTGAATCCAGTCTGTTAGCATGTACATATTAAAACTAGTGCTCCAAAGTCATCTGTGATGTAACCCCTTTGTCTTCATCGGCTTCACCACCAGTAAATTTGATCCCATGTGCTCATTTGCAGTCATTTTTCCCCCCTTTTCCCCAGTACAATCCAAATCTCTTCTCATTTTGCTCATTCACACTTCAGCATTCATTTTAATGACCAGCGTGCAGGTCAGTGTTCTGAGGTCTGGTTTGGCAGGGAGCGGGGGCAGCATCGGCAGTTCTGTTTCGTGGAGAAGCGGCGTTTCTTCCCGCGGGGCAGCGCTCAGACGCCGACTCTGCCATGGAGGCACCCGCCGCGCTCCGGCTGGCGAGGAAGAGCTCACAATTAAATATTGAAGCTCCGGGGCCGCCGCGGCAGGTGGATCGGTTACAGCCCGTGAAACCCGGCCCGCCATGGGACGGCCAGTGAGCACGGGGCATGCGAGAGGTGCTGCGCAGAGGGCTCCGACGCGGGGGCTGCCCTACTATGGTCAGCAGGGAGTGGATCTGGCACTGCTTCTGCCTCTGCCACTGTGACTGCGTGGTCCTCTGCAGGATGTCCTGTAGGTGACGGGCAGCTCCGCGCTGCCCTGCGCGCCCGGTCCTCGCGGGACGGCCAGGGTGGGCAGCACAACGCTGGCACCACGTTTTTTTGGGGCAGAAACGTGGTCAGCTGGAGTCCCGTTGCTCCAGGAAAGCACCTTCCCTCTGTCCCTGCTGGCTCTTCGGCCTGGCTGGTTTTGGACTCCTGGTGGGGCGCTGGGTTGGTGACGGTTGAAGGAAATTACCTGTGAGGTTCAGGGGATGCTGGCATTAGGACTGAATCATTGTGTCGGATTCTTTCTGTCTTTGCTTGCTGATGATAACATGAATTCTGGGGCAGCACAAGTGTGTTCAACTAAACAGGTATGAACGAGAGCAGCTTGTTTTACTTCCCATAGTCATACGGATAGTTACGTGCTTTGTGCTTTGTAAAGACCTGCCTAAACCTCTCGACTCCCAGTAGGTTTTCTGGAAGTAGGAGATGTTGGGCGTTAGGCTGTGGAGGATGAGGAATTTACTGTGAACGTTAATAGTTAGTGGGACCCCCCTTTAGCAAAGAGGATGGCTGGTGGTCTTACATGCGAACAGGATCAGATCCTGTATTTGAATTCTTGCCTGTTTATTGGGAAGACTCATGCATGTATTATATAGAAATGCTACCCATTGCTATTGTTGCTTTTTTTACATTTTCCATGAATCTCTAGATGTTTTGTCATTTCATTGCTTTTTTCCATGCTGTGTTTTGTCGAAAAGTGCTCTGTCCCGGGACTGATGTCTGTATTTATTAGCTGCCTTTACAGCAGTGTTGGAGTTTCCACCTTGGTGAAATACAGCTTGTCTGGACCTTATCTGTTAATTGCATGCAATGTGTGTCCATGTTATGGTGTATTCTGTTAACTTTGTGTACATGCTGCCTCTCTGTAAGCCTAGGGCTCTGTTTTCCTTCACACGGTGGAACTGCAAGCTAAAAAGCTGCCATGAGAAGCTTGCTGTCTCACCAAGAGGCAAAAAGGAAGGTGGCACTTGGAGAAGAGGGAGACTTGCCTTGCATGGATGTGCTAGAATTAGGCCCAGAATTCAGCCCTGGGCTCCAGACCTCTCAGGTGATGCCCACTCTGCTAGGCTACACTGAGTGTGTGTATTTTTCTAATGTGTCATAAATCTTACTGTTAAACAAAACTCAAGATGATGTTTGAGAAATTGGGTGTGTAAATATTAGCTGTGTGAACTCCCATACCTGCCAGTAGCTGAATTCTTTCTTCCTGTGGCTTCAGAGATTATCAGAAATTTATTTGATGCAGCAAAAATTATTGAATTTAACTTTTAACTTAATGTGAGGAACTGTAAATGTGAAGTGCATGTAAAAATGTAAATGTGTGTGCTTGTGAACAAAGCACACACAGTTGCCCTTGTGCAACTAAAGGAAGATTTTAGGGTGACAATTTAAAAGACAGATGCATGAGGCTTGAGATGCTGCCCCTTGAAGTTGGTGGGAAGGTGCTTTGTGAGTCCCGTGATGCTCTTTGTGCAGATTCTTCTCTTCCTAACCATGCCAGGCTGCTTTGTGCCTGCTGCCCTTTGTGCCTGCTGCCCTTGGCCCTGGCAGCATCTGGCACGTTCTTACTGGGGCAAAGCTGTTCACATCCCCATTAACGCTGAATTCAGGAAAACACCTTTGTAACATAAGCTATATGTTTAGATAAAGGCTACTGATACACCCTCCTCAGCTTCTTTGGAGCATCTGCTGGATGGGCCCTTGGCTTAGCCAGTCCTCTGCAGTGGGTGTGAGGTGACGGCTTCTCGATGATGTTCATATGTCATTTGGTATTTTTAATAAAACTCAGTTAATACCTAGGGGCATGAAACTGTCTGTTGATGAAAATGATATAAAATAAATATAAAATTTTATATAAAATATTTATATTTTATATAAAAAATATAAAATAAAATGATATAAAATTCCAGACCTGGGTGTGCAAGATAATAGACTTGACAAGCATTCTAAAAGCAGACCATAGAAAAGGAAAATCAAGAAAAATTAAGGTGTTTGTGGGCTTGTTTAAGTATGGTTTTAATTTCATACCATTTTGTGAGCTAGTCTTATGGAACCTTACAGCTGGCTTTGTCAGTCCGGGCACTGACTGACATCTTGTCCCATGATCACCATGCCCGTCTGTGTTTGCAAAGCCTTTTCCTCCAGGAAATAAAAAAGAAGAAGGTATTCCCCGGGGCTCTGTGCGCCCACCCCTGCATTTCACGGCAAACCTGTGTGTTTCCCGCAGCCGCTTCGTCCTGGCATGGCCGATGGGAAGGAGGGGACGGTGGCGGTGACGGTGGCATAGCAGGTGGCAGGCTGGCCGGTCCCCATCGCATTAGCGCGTAACTGAGCACCCACTGAATTATTTGTTTCTTGCTCAAGCCAGTCACGGCACCTGGAGCTGCTTCATTGGGGAATGTTTATCCCTGCCGCTTCTGGAAGCACGCTCACCTGTTGGTGTTCTTACTATTGTAGTTGCTGTCTGACCCCTGTGTGGGAGGCAGCCCGGGGTGCTGCTGGGCTACGAGGCTGAGCAGTGACCTCTCCTGGTGCCTGGTGTCAGAGGACACGAACTCTGCAGGAGCTGCTTTAGCACCGGGGCATCTTTGCTGCAGTCAGAACAACTGGAAGAAAGAAAAAAAAAAAAAGATGAGAAGAAAATAATGTTTTTCTTCACCATCTAAACCAAGCTAATAATCATGAAATAATGTGACAGTGCCGTGACTGGTAGACCAGCAGGATCAAGCAATAATCAATCATAATTCACATAATTCATGTGAAACAGCTGAGTTAAGAGCCTTAGTGGCTGAGTCCAAGACTGATTATATGTTGGTATGCTCGCTGGTGGTGTTCAAGGGCGTCAAAAAGGGTTTTACTCTAATCGTCTTGCAGTGCCGGATCTTTCTCAGGCCTTTTTTTCCCTGGTAACTCTTCTGTGAATCTCATTCCCTGTATGCACCCTGAGCATGCACACCTCTGTAGAGATGGAGAGGCCCTGAGATTCTATTGATCGGTCTTTACTGTGTTTTATTTTTTGAGAGTTAATGCACACATGGGGTAGCGAGACAAGCAAGACGTTTGTACTTGCAGGAAGTGTGAATTAGTGTTTGGTGTAGGGCACTCATTTAAATTCCAGGCTTGTTGTTCCAGTTCTGTCAATGTCCTTAAACTGCATCTATATCAGAAGGTTTCCCCAGTCATTGTCAAATTGCTTTTTTTGTTCTAAATGATCAGACCTTAAGGAGGTCTGCTTCACGTTAGCAGTAATGTTAAAGGTCTGACAAGTAAAGCAGGTTTCAGCAGTTCCCAGGTTGGAGCTGCTGCAGTTCAGCTGGGAGGTGGCAACTGGAGACACGCTGTCCCTTCTCCCATGAAGCTGGAGGGAAACGGAGGTTGTGTCCAGCATTGCGGGGATGGCTTTGGGGAACCGCAGACTTGCCGCAGTCTCAGCAGCCAAGGGACAAGGGGCTGTACAGGAGGGGCAGTTTCTGGCTCAAAATCAGAAATGCTCCTTTCACTGCAGTCTCACAGTGAAACCTCTCCGCTAACATGAAAGCCACAGTTCATTTGGTCTCCATCAGAGTAAGAGAGCTTTAGATGGTCCTTTGCACGGGTAGTAAACCTCACCCGTAGGTGAATTGATGCAAACAATTTTCACTTGTGCAGACATGACCTGGGTATAATCAAGTCGTTTAGCTGCTGACTCCCAGGACTGGCGGAGCTTAATTATGGCTTGTGGAGTCCCTCGCAGTTCTCAGAGGGAACGCTCAGGAGATGCGTAAGTTATATTACCCAAAGTGTTTGACTCGCTCGCTTAGAAATGCTGTGAGGCGCCCAGCCTGTGAATAACCTCCCTGAAACTGCTTCGGCTCCGGGTTAATGTTTGACAGGAACGAGGAAAGCACTGCATGGAGGCAGACTTTGTGGGGCTGAGGGCAATGCCCTGCGGGGCACTGGGCACCCCTTCTCCTGCCCTTGCTTCTGCTTGCCGAGACTCGAATGAGCAGACAGGGCCCTGTGGAGGGTTCTCTGCTGCGAAATTGCAAGACCCTTAAAAAAGGCGCTGAAAGGTGTTTAACGTGAAGCACCGAAATGCCCTCTTCCGTGGGTCCGGACACCAAGGCAGGCCCTCCTCACCACAAACCTGGCACTCGGGCACTGCTGCCGCCCGTGAGGCCCGAGGCGCTGCCGTGGAGCCCACGCGGCACGGGCCGTCCCTGTGCGCGCCGCCACCGTGGGCGCTGCCGCCATGGGCGCTGCCACCGTGTCATTCAACGCTGCGTGGCCGGCTCCGCTCCCGCTGCCCAGGGAAGGCGCATGCCTTTATCGGCACGCCTTATCTAGGCTAATTAACTCGGCGCTTTGTCTGGGCTAATCATTCCTGCTAATGAGTTTGCACAGCATGGCAGCTCAGGGCTGGCTCTGCCATGGCAGGGCAGGTCAGCTCCGGCATCTCCGCGCCCTTCCCAGATGGGTCTCACCTCGGGCCGTGGACCCTGGCCCTGATGTCGCCCTGTCACAGCGAGTTCCACGTGTGGGAAGTGCTGATGGAGTCACAGCAGCAGCGATTGCCCAACAGCAGCTACAGCGGCACCCAGGCCAGAGCACCAGGGGTGAACGACAGAGCCGTTCCTCAGTCCTGCCCTTGCAGAGCCGCAGGGCCCTCGCTTGCACGTCCACAGGGGCACCCAGCGGGCCGCTCAAGCACGGCCTGCTGACATGGCACAGGATCACAGAGTCACTGAGTCCTGGAATGGTTGGAGTTGGAAGGGACCTCTAGGGATCATCTAGTCCAACCTCCTGCTCCAGCAGGGACACTTGGAGCATGGGGCACAGGGTGGCATCCAGGCGGGTTTGGAAGATCTCCAGAGAAGGAGACTCTAGCACCAATCTGGGCAGCCTGTTCCAGGGCTCTGTCACTCTCACAGGAATGAAGTTCTGCTCACATGGAGATGGGGCTTCCTCATGGAGAAGGAGTCGCTCCTCTCAGATCTTGTATGGATGAAGGGAGAGGCTATGCTGAAGAATGCAGGACCAACCGTAGGGTCCTGCCACACTGTGCTGTGGATTTTTCCCTCTTGCTCATGCCTTCCCGATGCAGCTAAGCTGAAGCAGGAGCCTGAATTCTCCCTCGGTGACAGTTAAGGTCTCATTTACGAGCTGGCTGTGAGGCCAAGGGAGGACGTCTGCCGAGCAGCAGGACGCAGGGGTGAAGGCACCACGGAGCAGGCGCTGGGACGTTGGGCACATGGAGGTGGCACTCGGCTTGCCCGTGCCTGTGCAGGTGGCAGAGCTGCTACTTGTCAGCCTCACCAAGGACCATGGCCATCGAGGGTAGGAACAACCAGCACAGGCAAGTGCTGAGAGGGCAATGGATATTTTATGGATCTGGGCACCTCCCAACTGTATCCAGTCAGAGAGAGGAGGAAAAGCAAACATGCAAAACTTCCATGTGCTCCCAAAATATGCCTTGAGCTGAATCACAAGATGCTTATGTAAAATGTAGTTAATTACTGCAAAGCAACACATATGTTCACAGTATATCTCCCACATTAATTAGTTGCTAAAAATGTAGATTGCAACAGCCGTGAAGTTGCAGGTGGATCAGTGGTAAAGATGTCTGTCCTGGTTATTGTATTCAGTAGCCCCGTTCGCTGTATGTCTGTTCCCAAAAGCTGTCGTGTTAGGAGGCAAGTCACAGTGCAACTTGAGAAGCATGTTTAAATGAGGATGCCATTACCGAGAGCACTTACTGTTCATGTCTGCTCATGTTCGAGAAATATCTAAAGATGTGGAGAGAAGTTAAGCCTAGAAAGCTCCAGTTTAATTTAGGGAAGCCTCAATCAAGCAGGTGCCTGCAGTGTGTGCACTACTGAACATGCAGGTAGGAAATGAAGCTTAAAAGTTAGTCCCTGCACTCAGTATCCATCTGAGCTTTGGCTGAGCCTGCTAAAACCAAGTTTGGGGACAAGAGAAGCATGAAGCTTCACAATTATGGAGCTGAAAGTTGTTTGTAGATTTTTCATCAAGTGGCTATGCGCCTTAGTTTACAAATAGACCCTGTCTGAAAGGGAGAAAAATTCTAGGCAGACTTGTGCTTCATTTGATAAACAGGCCAGGCTCTCTGGAGGCTTGGTTGGACTTCTAAGTTGGCCAGGCGATATATTGGCTGACAACATGGTGCATCTGGCCTTTTTGCTTGAGGTGTGCAAACAAAGGTTTCATGTTATTGTTGAAAAAACCTGTTTTGAATAAAATTACAGGCAAAATGTGGGAAGGAATTATTTCTTATGGTCATAGGGAACTCAGGAAAAAAAAGTATAAAAAAGAATTGGTGTTTTTCCCACTGTAGACAAGAGTGGGGACACAGATAAGGAAAAGCTGTTACTACCTAGAACAGTCCTGTTGTCTTATGCCAGCTCTACATATGACTTCCCTCAGACCCTGCAACTGGTCTATGCGTGTGGATTCACTGCTTTTCCTCAGGCAACGTCATCTTACCAACTTGTACTACGCTACTTCTGCAGTCCTCTCATTTTAGAGAGGAGAAAGGGCAGGGACCTCTTCAGCAATAAGTGAACTATGTCCTCCTCCTCCTCCTCTTCTATTCATGGTCCTCTCTCTTTCTCTTTTTTCTTTCCTTTCTTTTTTTTTTTTTCTCCCAACTATGTTTTTAGAGTAATTCACTTCTAAAGCA
Source organism: Eudromia elegans (assembly GCA_003342815.1). NCBI lineage: Eukaryota > Metazoa > Chordata > Aves > Tinamiformes > Tinamidae > Eudromia > Eudromia elegans. Next base: position 3,366,732 of record PTEX01000006.1, on the reverse strand, counting down.
CTTCTTTGGAAAGGAAATTGTGTGCACAAAGGAAATGCATGGAAGAGAAGCAGCCAGTAAATGGAATGAAGTAAAAATTATTTGGAAAAGATTTAAAGGAATGAATGGTGATTTTCTGTCTGAAGTTTTGTGTGCATCTTGTGTGGTGATTTACATGAAAAGTCTAAACATGTAAAAGAGAGGAATTAGCCATTGCGCACAAAAGACTAATTGTCAAGGTCTCCAAGAGAACTAAGGATTTTGGAGGGCTGTGCAATAATGTTCCCTGTGCACCCGAGAAATTGTCTGACTTTTTAAATGAGTGTGAAAAAAAAGTGGCAAATTTGTCACTACTGCAGAGAGGTTTTGAATATGGAGTATTTACTTATTCAAGTCTAAATTCAAGTCTTCAAGTTATTTCCTTTTGATCTCTTTCTCTTGCTTTTCTGTGTCAAAAGAGAAGAGCATTTCTATAGAAACTATGGCAATTTTTTCAATTTCAAAACCTAATTAGGGGCTTAATGTGCTTCATTTAAAGGACATTTCACACTATGAGCAAATAATAAGAACAACAAAATACTGTAAACTAAAACAGTTGACTAAAGTTCTTAAAGTGATAAAGGGGGATTACTAGTGCATGGAGCTCATCACAGAATAAGGCAGTGAGGCAGTGAATGCAGTGAGGGAAAAAATTTCAAGCAGCCTTGTCTGAATTGATTTGTGATCTGCCCTAGGAATATATCAGATATTTGCTGGACCACAGGAAATTTTAAACTATATTTTGCAATGGAAAAAAATGAGTTGCTTCAATGTGGTCTTATCCTACAAGCATATACACACTTAACAAAAAATATAAGTAAATTCATTTACTTTATTGGGCATTCTTTGTGCTGAAAATGTGGATATGATTGTTTAGGGATTAATATCCTCATTCAGCTGCATACCTGCTATACAGGTGGGAGATCAGCTTGAAAAGGTTCCAGATGATAAAAAGCAAGAACTCAGACTTGCAGATATTGCGTAACCTTGCCCAAAAAAAAGCATTTCTTCGGACCGCTTTCTAAATTGATTTGGTTTGATTTGTTTGGTTTTAAACCCATTGCCAGTTTGTATCAGCACATACAAGAAAACAGTCTGGTTTTAGTGTGGTGTTGGTAGTTTCTGATTCTAGCTTCCTTCTGCATTTCTAGCATCAGTCAGGTTGGCCGCACCGCTGTGTTTTTCTGGGCACTTCGCTACAAGAAAAGGTTCATACCAAAGAACCAGAGGAAGGTGGAGCCATTAAAGCCTCCATTGTATTTCGACATAAATTATTGTCAAAGGAGAATTGCTGTTTCTGCTGCCTCGTCCTCTGGGTTTCTTGTGTTGGTGCACCCTTTTATTCGTCTTTCCACGGAGTGTGCAGGTTTCTGTATGGTCTTCGGAAGCATTACACAAGGGAAGTTTTCATGTAGTCATGTAGGTGAATATTGCTAAAGTTTATTATGATGACATTTGTTAGCGTAAGAGAGAAGAGGAAGTCCTTAATTCCTAAAATTATTTCATTCAGAAGAGTGGTCACTGACATATGTAACAATTAGGTGTATAGACACAAGGGAACATGTGTTACTTGCAGATACTTGCAGTCACACAAAAGCCTAAGGTCCAAGTATGACGGAGCTGAACTATGGGAAATTTGCTCCAAATCCACGTCCTGATGATGGGACCTTAGCTCTCTGATTATACTGTTCATAAAAAGGTAAAATTCACTTTGTAACTGCTGCTTAAGGAGTAAATCAGACCATGTTTACATTTGAATGATGAATGTATGCAAAAAGTCACACAATAAAAGTCAGAATATCATTTAGAAGTCCTTTCTACACCTTTAACTGCTTGTATATGAGTCTCCCTGTGCACTTCAAATGCCTGCCAAGCTTTTTTTTCCTGATACTGCCATCTGACAAACACCCATTTGTTTCACATTCATTGTTTCATTTGATTTTTGCAAAATCTGCCATTTTTGCCCAAACCGTTAGCCAGAGGTCTGTGACAGACAGTATTCAGTCGTCTGTGGTGAGACCTTAAAGAAGAGGATTGTCCTCTCTTCTTACCCAATGCAAAGATTTTCTAAATGCCAGAGCTTTTGACTCGGTGATTGTCATTGCCTCCCTTTTTTGGTTACCCTACTGAAATGCTTGAAAGGCTCTGGCATTCAGGGACTGCTGAGTGTTTTCCTTTCAGCAAATGTTAGTCCTTAAAGACATTTCAAAAGTAAGACCAACCGAAAGGATGGGTCAGTGAGTATGAGAGACAAGGGAGGTAGATGAACCTGGGGTGCTCTGATGTTGGTTCTGTGCTCTTTTCCTGGTATCTCTCTTGGTGCATGATACTCCTGCAGCTCCATTCCCACCCACAGATTTTGCACAGTGTAATCCCACATGTAAACCTAGAGAGAAAAAAAAAGAATTGGATTAGCATCCAGCCTTTGCTGGAGGGTTCCTGCTGCTGTGGGGACACGTGCCAGGCATGTGGCATGGGCTGGCAGGGAGGCAGAGGAAGATGTGCTTCCTCACTCACCCCCTCCATGGTTTCCCAGAACAGCCCCAGTGACCTGTGGTTGTGTCCAACCCACTGGCCTCGGGCTGAACAGGCACAGAGTAATCTGGACCAGGCTGCTCCGAATGCTACCGAGGCTAAAGCTGCATCCTCGTGTGGCAGTCCATTCTCCCGCAGGACATCCCCTGGGATGCTCCAGGGTTGCACCCTTGCCAAGGGACTATTACGTAGTCTATGGCTACCCCAGTGTCTGTGCGCTTACTGGATAGATCTGCTCGTTAATTTAGCCATTGGTTTCTCTTGGTGAGACTAAAAGTTTTCCTGAGAGGCTAAAAGTTTTCCTGAGGTGATAGTTTGACCAGTTGGAAATAGTACATAGTAAATAGTAAATAGAAAAAAAAAAGCTAGCAAAATAAAAACAATAATGCTTTTTTTTTCTCATAGTAGACAGAGAAGCAATTAGTTTGAATGAGAGCAATTAGTTTGAATGTTTCTGGGAAAAGTCAGCAATGCTGATGTTGGCTTTGCTTTCCTAAATTGTGTTCTCTTGGTTTTCCTCTAGGCCCAGCTGCCCAGCGCCAGGTTCAGAATGGTCCCTCCCCAGACGAGATGGAAGCACAGAGAAGGTACGTGGAGTTAATGGATGAGGGCAGAGTTCTAGTTGCAGCTTGGATGTACGTGCAGTCCTTGCTTGCTAGCAAGCACTATTCTTTTTACTCTTATCTGTTTTATGCTGATACTGAGTTTTCTGTAATTAGTTAATGATTTGTTAATGACTTTTCAAAAGGTGAAATGAACTGCAGCCCTAGGTAAACTGTTTCCTCAAAGGCAAGCATGAGCTGTGCTGATGCTCAGAGATAAACACAAAAGTTGTTTAAAAGCAATTTGTGTTTCTCAAGTGTCTGAGGAAGCCCAATCTTATCTTGTTCTGGATCACTCGCTAGCAGTTGACAGCCGTGTTAGCCAGGAAGCATCCTATGGCCTACATTCCTGGTACTAACTTTGGCCCATCTTGTGTATAGCAACCTCCTACATTGTGCCCAGTTCCTTTTATGAAAGTTTTGCACTAAACCAGATTAGTAAACAAAAACTGTAAATTTAAGTTGGGAGTTCAGGGAAGCATCCATCATACCATTCACCTGCTCATGTATATCCAGGCTCAGTGCCTCTGTTGTACACAGCCTTTTCTCTAGCCCATATGGGTGGTTTCTTTGACATCAAAGAGAAGGTGGGCAGGAGCTGTGACAAGCCTTCACTGTACCCTTATCTCCATAATCAAGCTACGATGCCCATCTTCTCATTTCAGCTTTGTAATGCAGCCAAAGTTCCTTTAGGAGCTGTAGGAATTATTTTAGCAGCAGTAGAAATTCCTGTTGCAGCAGTATTTCTTGCCTTTCTTTGCCAACTGTAAGACCTATGTTAAGTTCTAGACCAGGTCTTCTAGTCTGACCAGTCTGCCTACACTGCCTCAGCTTTGTCATGGCTAACACAGCCTAGATGTGCCAGTGTTTCCACATGGAAATTTAGACTGGTGCATGGAAAAGGGCTCCTGTTCTCCACCTTCCTGCTCACTACAGGTGTGTTTCTCCTGCTGTACAAGAGATGCCACAGGGTATTCTGCCATAAAACATGCAGCAGAGACATAGAGGATCTCACTTTCTCAGGGATGTATTGGAGCAGAGGATTCAGCAGGGCCTGTTGCAGGGCTCAGTGCCATGGGATTATCTAAAAAAGGGAACTGCAGCACCTTTGCTGAAGAGAGGTGGGTCAGCAGGAGCTAAATAAGCCTTCCATAGAACTTGGTCTAATGCGTGGTTTAGATAAGAAAATAGCTAAGAATTTTAGTGGAACTTGGCCTGCAGGTACAGTTCAGCACCAAAAATATTGGAGATTTGTCTATGTTGGTGACATGACAGGCTGTAAAGTCTCAGAGGATCTCAGAGGACTCTGCCTATGTAGACTCAACCTTTAAGCAGGCAGGATTCCTCCTTGAGCAGCACAGTTTAATATCACACACTCTCAGAGGAGCAGAGATGAAGTGATGCAGCATGTAACTTGGACTGATGCTCCACAGCCACCATTCTGACCAGTCCTTATACAAAACCACATATAGGCCAGCTAAGACATGGCCCTTATGTACACTGTGATAGGTACTTTTAACTTCTGTTAGAAATTGCCCTCTATAAGATTCTCTCTTTCCCCCTCCAAAAAATGTAAGGAAAGTGTAGGGAGGTAAGTTGCCTCTGCTTTTATGAGTAATGGCCTGAGATTTCATGGGTATTTATAGGAGGCTATTAAATAGGCCAGAGGGTAAGAATATTTCACTCAGGATTTGAAAGGTTGCATAGGTAAGTTGTCACAAAGATCAGAAGAGAAATGCTGCAATGCACCTGTATGCTAGCTACATAAAGGCAAAAGGGGTGCAGGTTGTCCCTGCAGTGGGATTGAAAGACCTGGTTCAACTCTTGCTGTAACCAGGGGACAGTAATGAATGTTAAAACCATCTGAAACTCAAGACCCAAATTTAGATACCTTCTTCTTGTATTTAAAGTGTGACCAGCCTAACTATGTTAGGAAAAAAAAAAGAAAAGAATGATTTTATTCATTCTTTTTCTGTAGTTACAGTAGAAGTCCTACCAATGGGTAGGTATTTTTCCACTGCTATGAGACACATGGTTCTGGGAAAGCTTATTTTACTCCACTGGACTGGAATAAGCTATGCCAGTAGATGCACTTAGATATTACTGCATCTGCACTGAGGGATTTTCAGCCTTAATTATGCTAATGCACTCTTTAAGCATACAGCAGACCTAATTTTAGGCCTAGCTTTTTTTGAATATGTTAGAAGCAGGCAAGGAAACCAAATTCTGACAAGTGCCCTGCAAATCTGTCCATTTAAAGGGCTTTTCTAACGACCTCTATACAAATGTATAAGGATTATACACTCGAAGTCAGAGGCTGCAGTTTGTCGCCTCTCCCGCTTTACTCTTTGTGTGCTCTTTAAGCAGTCTTGTGCAAGTCTTGGTCTTTATTTAGTTCCACTGGAATAGAGTTGACTTCCTAAGAGTGCAAGGACTTCTCGTTTTAGCCTGTATGGGAGGCCGTGCATGACACATATGAACTACATCTGCCCAGAGGCAGGCAGGACGAGCATGAACCCAAAAGACTTCCCAGTGCCCGAGGATAACCTGACTTCTGAGGAGCAGCTGCATCTGCTCCGCAGTGGCCTTGGTGGCTAGAAGAGGTCTTATCCCATGCTGCTCTTCAGGTCTCTCAGGGCAGGTCCTCCAGACAAAGCCAGAGCTTTGCCCAGCTTTAAAGAGGAGAATGTACCTGGCAGGTTGTTCTTCATCTGCACATTTTGTTAATGAGGGCCAAGCTTGTGTAGAGGACAGCATGTAAAGGAATTTCCTGGCGCGTGTTTGTACAACGGAAATCTTAGCAATGTGGCTGCTGCTGCTGCCTAGGTGATCAGCACATAGGAGCCAGGATATGTGATCAAGGAAAGATTTCTTAGGTTTAAATTTTGTCACTCTGGTGCAGCCAGTGTAATCAGTACATCATAGTCTCAGCCTGCTAAAACTGTTCCTCAAAACTATTTCCCCTTTGCACATGTAGTAATTTTCTCACACACACACACACACACACACATATATAATGGTTTTTCCAGAAATTGTTGGTATTCTGTAGCTTGCATGTTTTGAACGTAAAATCAGTCAGGATGGATCTCTTCATAGTGAATAATTATGATAATTGAAATAATGAAATATAATGAAATATATATAAATGAAATATGATGAAATATAATTAAATATAGTGAAATATAATGAAAATATATAGTAACTTATGAAATAGCTTATGAAATAAGCTTTTTTCAGGGGAAAAAAAGAAGTCATTATGCAGTCAGTTAAAGGCTAGCCCCAAATCATGGAAGAACATTAGAACAGACCTTATTACCAAGTGCTCCTGAAGATAATTTCGGAGCTGTGTCTTAGGATCCTTGAAATCTGTAGTACATATCCATGTGTGTGGCGAAAACTCTGGCAAACGCACTAGTTTCAGGCTATCAATCTTTTTAACTACGTGTCAGGGAGAGTTTGTCGTCGGTCTAGCAGGGAAAGCTATTTCTGCGGGAGTGCTCCAGCGTGAGAGAGAAGACCTCTGGTGAGAGATCGTGGAATTGCACGTCTTGGGGAAGCAGGGCCTGGGAAAACGCATTTACGTGGTGGTTCAGCGCCTGGCAGAGCGTGTTTCCTGCATGAAGCCGGTCTGCTTCACCATGGCACTAGGAACCCATGATGGGAAGAATGCAAAAAAGCAGCGGGGTAGTTTTGTGTTCAGCGTTTGCCAAGGAAACCTAGGAGCCCTGCTCCTCACTGCTCTGCTGCTCTTGAGTAGATATTACCCCCATTATCATGGGGTATTACATGAGCAGGCTTCCAGCCAGGCTACCCAAGAACTTATTCACCTATGAAGTGTAACTGAGTGAGCGAAGGCTTTTGTTGTGCAGCTCAGTTTTGCACAGTGGGTAGCTAAGCACAGATCACACGTACAGGGACAGGCTCTACAGGCTGCAGAGCAGTAAAAGCACCAGCAATGTGTCTCTTTGTGCAAGACATCTGTTACTCTTCACTGGAAGTCCCTGTAGTTAACTACCTGCCTAATTTCTGTCCTGGTATCGGAGATACTTCAGTACTTTCTTATTGACTATTCCACATGCAAATTATCTTACTTGGATTAACCAGCCCCAAGAACAAGCATTTGCTGTATCCTGCAGGTACAACACGCTGTTCCAGTTTCACGGCTCCAGGTCTATCTTTCAGAAGTGGGATTTCTGCAAGGGACTGCTTCACACCACCCAAAACTTACAGCTTGAGGGCTTCCCAATGTATAAAGCTCCTACTAAAAATCATAAAAAATATATAGTGATTGAGGTTTTTCCATTGTTGTTTTAGACAAGTGATGGAGCAGCAGCAACAGCGCCAGGAATCTCTGGAAAGAAGAACCTCTACCACAGGCACGTACCAAATACTTGGAAACAAGGCACATATATTCCTTTCCCTGCCTGCATCCTCCTGCTGTGGTTGGGAAGGCGGGTATTATAGAAGAAATGGTGATAGTTTAATGCATTATCAGAAAGGGATTTAAATGTTTCACAGAGGCTTGGGTGCTGGGTGCACAGGTGGAGCTAGGCAGAGTTTGCACCTAGTAAAACTGGTGTGGCAGAGGGGGATTTTGGGTGTGCAGGGGGCTGGGGGAGCTGCTTCCGCACGCCGAGGGAGAGCAGGGAGCGCAGCACGTGGCACCTTGACTCTGTGCTGCGAGGGGGTGTCCGCGTGGAACAGTGGCCGTGGTCAGGGGCGCTGCATTGCTCTGCAGCACGAAGCCAAACACAGCAGGGAGGAAAATCTAGCCCCAGGTTTTCATCAGTTGGGATTTTGCAATAATGAAGTGAGGAGCCATGTATGAGCATAATGGAAAGATATATATATATTTAATGAGCTTACAAAATTCTGCTATGGCATATTAAATTGCATGAAGCTGAAAGAAGAGATGACAGGAGTAATTCATAGCCACAAAGTGTGGCTTTCCCTGTGTGAAAGAAGCAGAAAGCAAGACATGACAGTTTTCTTTTGCCGTTTTTTTGAGCATTAGAGCTTTTTTTTTCTTTTTTGGTTAATCTGGCAACACACTTAAAAATTTTTCTCAGATGTTGTAATTTTTTGGTTGTTTTTGTCCCCAGTCCAGCTCAGAGTTACGTCTGGACTGCAGACAGTCCAGACACTGCCAGACATTGCTGCGCTCCTTGGGCTGACCTTTCGGTATCCAATGCTGGATGGGTGACATGGAGAGGCCGCCCTGGCTCCTGCAGGGCGCGTGGCTCTGGGTCCCTCCAAACGTCACTTGCTGCTCCCTGTGGAACAGCAGTTGCATCCTTATCTGACTCAGCCACGTGTAGGCCTCAGAAAAGGGTTAAAGCACCAAGTGCTGCCTTTCAGCAGGATTTGCACAGCTCTTGGTTTCTGGAGTTCACTGGAAACCACTAGAACCAGTGGTTTTCTGCACCATCATCTCTTTGCTTTGACTTTCTGTTTGCATTTACTTTGCAGTTCCTTTTTTTTTTTTTTCCCCATGCCACTTTGCCTTGTTTTCATTCCTTGCTGCATGTCCATTTTATTCTTTTCATTTTTCTTCTCTGTTCTTTTAGTTTCCACCCTTCAGATAAGCCAGTGCTCTCCCCCCTCTCACCGCCAGTGTCCTCCTCCTGGCTACAGTACCTGCAGTGCTCCCGCCTCGGCCGGTGCTGCCCCTTCACCACCACCCTATGCTAAAGTTGTCTCTTCAGCATCCACTGCCCCCACTAGTAAAACCTCTTTCAGATCCCCCAGGATAGCAAGAGAGCCCCCACAGCTTCTGCACAGACATTCAGCCTCGGAGCTCACCCCGTCCCCAAGTTCCTCCTCTCCAGCCTGGCCGAACCATAGGACTATAACACAAAACATCAAGCAAATCTCGCTGTCTCCACCGCCACCCCCTCATTCCCACTTTCCCTTCATCTCTCGCCAGCCTCTCAGGCGCTCTTCTCTTCCATACTCTTCTCAGTCTTCTGCTTCTCCCATCCCAAATGCACCATCTGCCCAGAAGGGCTTTGTCCTGCAGCCGCATATTCCCATCATCCTGCCTGTGATTCCCACCCTGAGCGACAGGCTCAGAGGATCCACAGGTAAAACTGGCCAAGAAGCAAACGTCCCTCTAAACGGCCATCCTGAAGCAGCATTACCAGGACAAATTCCTTTAGGCTCCTCTAGGACCCAGGTGCAAAGTGTGGATGGATCCCTCTCGTGGCACCCAGAAGCCCTGCCCAGCTCCCTGGTAGCCAGCCCTCCTGGCTGCTTTAGCCAGGCTTCCTCGCAGCCCTCCCAGCCGCCCTCTCACCCTCCACAGCCCTTGAGCCAGCCCATGTCACACTCTGTTCCATTACCTCCCCCGTACGCTGCTGTATCGGAGGTGACCATGTCCAAGAGGACCCCTCCTTACATGACTTCATCAACCATTTCCCACTTGAGTAAGTACTTTCTTTGACGGTGTAGCAACCTGTGTAGAGCGTTAGCTTCGAACTGTTTTAAAAGCCTCATTCATGCTGGAAAAAGGCCTGAGAGATCCAAGACGAATCCTGCTGTGCTTGATGTCTGGAGCCAAGGTGGAGTGGTATAATGCTCACTCAGGGCTGGTCCAAGGACCTTCAGAGCTGAAAGCAGGACGAAAGGGAGGAGTTTCAAGGCCAGGGCTCTGTAGCTGCTTGTGGGAAGGCTTAGTCTTAGCCTATTAGCCCAGGAAGAGATTTCTGTCGTTCAGCAGAGTCACACTGCATTTGGCAGTGAGCTTGGTTCAAACCCTGCGCTCAGTTGGTCCAAACGGAGCTGATGGGCTCTTCTGAAGTTGGAGGCCACGTCTGCAATAGAATTATTGTCTGTGTAGTGATGTTGGTCCAGGATATAGATTTTATTATTTTTCAAGTGAGCAAAGGATATAATGTAAATGTTGTTATAGTTATCCGTAATCCCCCATACTTATATAATTTATTTCATACTAGGAACTCTCTTCCTTGTATAAACTGTGCATTTATAGCTGAGAGCTTATTGCTGTAGCTGTTTGAGCAAATGTGTCTAATGCAGGCAGTTCATGAGCATGGCCCTCTGCTTTGCATATGGACTTGATTTCTAGTGCTCATCTAAACCTTCTGAATTAGAGCAATTACAAATAATGCCTGTCTGCAATTCAGATCACACTTCCTGTGAGTTGGATCCATTCCCATTTATAGTCACATATAATATTTCAATGATGCGCCTAGAAAAGATAGAAAGCAGAGACATTTCCTTCCACTTTCTGCTAAAATTATTACCACCACTGCAGGTTCAGTCTGTAGGCTGATATAAGTCCTGGAAATCCATTCAGTTCAATAAAGTTAGTTTAAATTTATATCAGTCCATTATTTTGATTCAGTTCAATTCTTGCCTCAGGCTGGCCTCTAATTAGGTGGGTGTAGCTTTGCGATTGCAATTAAGTATACCCACAATGAATTACTAGCTATTATTCTTGCGAACCAAATAGGATTTGAGATGTTTAAAGTATTTCTAATAGCAGCCACAGTTCATTTCAAGAATGGAACTGGGAGTGTGAAATAATGAGCAAAGTAACCACAGAAATAAGGCAGTATTATAAGAAATCCTTCATAAGACGTAAATCAGGCTGCTAATGTTAAATATCATTCCCAAATGTTCCTCAGTCAAATCCATTCCCTTTTTCAAAATAATGCTTACTGAGCAATAAAACCGGTGATTATATATCAAGAGAAACCTATTCTGAAAATATCATGTAGGGAAATTCCCTTTGGGTGCCATATTCATTCAACTGTCCCATTATAAAGAGGTAAAATATTGGGACGTGATTAACTGCTTCTGCTCAGCCCCTCGAAGAGGCTGCCAGTGTGAGCAGCTCAGCTGAACCACAGCGTGGTTGGAGCTGGACTCTCACCCCGTTCCTTTCCAGGACTGACCAAGGCTGTACCCACTTCCTTGAACAGAAACACAGAGCAGAAGATCTGTCGGAAAGACTGTAGATCAGTGCATGGTTCTGATGAAACCTGATGTGGAGGATGTCCTCTGAGGTTGATGATGCGACTTGTACACACGTGCATGAGGGAAGATGTAGATATGTACAAGTTGTAGATGTGTACACAGAATCACAGAATCACAGATTGGTTGAGGTTGGAAGGGACCTCTAGACTTCATCTAGTCCAAGCCCCTGCTCCAGGAGGGACCGCTAGGGCACAGCATGGCATCCAGGCGGGGGTTGAAGATCTCCAGAGAAGGAGACTCTGCAGCCTCTCTGGGCAGCCTGTTCTAGGGTATAGCAGAGGTATCTCTGTCCCGTTGATTCTGGCACAGAATAAACAGCCTGGCCTGGGCAAGGGAGGCAGCTGAGAGGGAGGCAGCTTGCTCCATGCTCGCAGGTAGGACAAGCTGTGGTGGATTCACCATGGATGTGTTAGCTCTGGTCACCCCTCTGCTTGCACAGTCGCTCCACGGCCCCGGGAGAGAGAAGGTGACGCTGCCCGTGAGCCAGTCGCTCACGAGTCATCCGTATTCTCTGCCTTTCAGGCCCGTCGCTTCCGCCCGGGCACCCCGGTGCTGCTGCCGCCATGCCGGCTTCGTCTGGGGGTCCCCCGCCACCGCCGCCACCGCCGGTTCCCCCGCCGCCCACGGGCGCTGCGCCCCCGCCGCCGCCCCCGCTGCCGGCCGGCGCCGGCCAGGCGGCCGCCACCGAAGATGGGTCCGTGTCGGGGCTGGCGGCGGCCCTCGCTGGTGCCAAACTAAGGAGAGTTCAGCGGGTAAGGACACGGCCGTGGCCCTCCCGCGTCCGCCGGTGTTTCACAGCCAGCACAAGCAGGTTAAACTGACTGCACTTAGAAACAGCTCGGACTGTGGAGGCCTCGTGCGTAGCTGGCCACTTAGTAAAGGTTGGGAAACATGAACATAGTCATGAACAAGGAGCAGTCTTGTTTTTCTTCAGCACCTGCCCAGGTGTTCACCTCATCCTAATGGTCTAATTTGGAGGTTTGGATGATCTACGTGGGTCCCCTTTCCAGCGCAGATCACAGCCAACCTCTGGTTTTAGTCTGTGCTGTGATCACTGCTCCTAATAATTATAAAAATTAATCATGAAGGGCATAGTCTGAAATGAAATTCTTTTTATGAGTCGCGATGTTGGTTTCTGTCTTAAGCCAGAAGATGGTTCAGGAGGGTCCAGTCCCAGTGGGGTTTCCAAGAGCGATGCCAACCGAACGAGTAGCGGAGGAGGCGGAGGAGGACTCATGGAGGAAATGAATAAACTACTGGCAAAAAGGTTTGTGTTTAGACTTCAAGAAAGCACTAGCATGTGGTAAGCACTAGCATGTGATAAGCTTCCATTGCAGTGAGAAATGTATCCTATAGGATTTTGCTTATTTACCCAATCTATTTCAAAGTTATTGCCTCCTATAAGAATAAAATATGAAAGAGATTTAGAGAAATAATTTTTTATGCAGCACTTCCAGGATATTGGGCCCAGAAATGTATTCATGAGTGCAGTGACAGGGCAGCAACTTGGCAGAGAAATTATTATTGATCTTTAGTGTGCTCGATATGGTCTGAACAAGTAATTCTCCACCAAGATGAGCTGTGATTTATCAAGCTATAAGATGTTTAAAGCCCCTCCATTTCAATTAATTTTGCTTTCTCTTTCCCCCCCAGCTTCCATCTATAATGTGGTATCAGACTGTAACTCATAAGTTGCTGGTGTTCCTTTTTTAGTTTTACCTCTTAAGACGTTTTTACACAAGTAGTGAAAGAAAAGGATGAGTGAGATGATGAAGTGTGGTTACAGTTGTGTAGTGCGCAGGGGTAAAGTTCATAAATAATGCTCTCTAGGATAAAAAAAATAATAGCTTCTTCAGTGGGTCTGATTCCAGCTTTCCTCCTGGTCACTTCAGAAGGAAATCTGAACATTGATCGTGCATTTAGTCCTTTGGAAAGCGTCGAGTAAACACACAGAGCTGCAAAAACAGTAACCATCAGTGTAAAACAACAAGTGTATAATTGTCTGTTTTCTTCAAATTAAAATAGTCTTAATAGCTTTTAATCAAAGTGGTTATTTAGTGGTTTGAATTCTGATCTGTTTTGTGCTGCTACATGTCAAGACTGACCTTACAGAACTGGCACAAGCCAGAGCAAAGTCAGGTTTGGTGACTAGATTTTGGAGTAGCTAACTCTGTTCAAACATGCAGGCTAAATGGACGTTTTGTATGCTGGGATATAGAAATCCCTGCAAATGGCCATGTCTTTGTCTGTGGTTCTAGTCTAAAGCATACCTGAGTCTGGCTTTCAGCAGTGGCATCCAGATTCTTCAGTTTTTCAGGGTCAAATCACTTCAGTATTTTAACAAAATACATCTGCTTGAGTGAGCACTGTGCAGCCAAGTGCTGAGAGATCAACCGAGCTGCAAATCCCTTCTCCAGGTTTCGGCCATCAGCAGAATTGCCTGCTAAGTTCTGCTTCACAAAACCAGGGATGTTACTGCAAATACGTGTGTGTCAATCTGGACATGCTGTTCAACTGATACTCAGAGAACATCTTGACTGCAAAACCTCTGACCCTGCATCTCAGGTTACTTTTACAGAGCTGGCAGTCGGGGCTAAAAAAGATGTTTTTAAACTGAGCGTGTTCGATACAAAGATCACTGGGCAATGACCTCAGGGATCCTTTTTGGAGCAGCAGAGCATGTGCTCAGGAACAAGGGATGTGTCTAGCGATGGGCGAGTAATGGAGAGCAGTGACTCTGAGAGCTCAGGTGATATAAAATATTGTGCTCTGCAAACGTCGTGCCCCACAAGAGTGGCTCTTTCAGAACCGAATTGCCAGAGAGTAATGAACTACCTCACAAACCACTGTCATTTTTAACCCAATTACGTTTGTTGCAAGACAAAAAGACCCTGATCTCTCACCCTTGCTAATATATTTTCATGGCTCAGACTTACAACTGTTATAACCTTTGTTTCTCAGAAATAGCAAGTAAAAATAAAAACTATTCTTTATCTGGTGCAAAAAATATGTATAACACAGCTGAATGTCTAGAAATAATTCCCAGAAGGTGCCATGTCCTATAAATACATGCATGTGTTTTATTCCTCTGGTTTTTTGCTGAATTTATGTCAAATCCTCCAACTTCTCAATCCAGTAAGACGTTCCTTTTGCCAGTGGTCTATTGAAAAATCCTTTGACAACTTGGGTGGTTTTTTAACTAAGACGTTTTTCTAAAGTCCATTTGAAATCTGTTTTTATTTTTCCTATGGGATGGATAAAAAATCTGTCATATCGGTGTTAAGAAAAAAAAATACGAAAGGGAGTGTTTGCAGGTGGATTGATTCATCACAAACAAAATGCACGTGGAGTGCAGAGGTGCAGCTCCCCGGTAGTCTTGAGTGGGAAATTGGATCGGAGGATCCAATTGGATCAGAGGATCAATATATGGCACCTTTCTAGGGCTTGAAAACGAAGAATCTGCCTCTAGATTGAATAGGAGGGATATAAAACAACCATAAAGGTCATATTGCACCTACCCATGAAGGCGGTTTGACCCTCACTCAAGTATCTGCCTGAGCAGCAGCCTGGAGGTATTTTTGTTTCTCCCAGAAGTTAGTTCCTGAGCCCTAGAAAGAAGTTTTCCCTTTCTTACAATTTTCCTGCCCAACTGCACTTCTCCCTCTGCTTTGACACTTATTTTTTATGCTGTGCGCCCTGTATCCTATTAAACACTGCCTCAAAATATTGCCCTTCTCCCTGATTCATAATACTAAGTTTTGGCTTCCTCTCTGCAGTCCAAATCGTACACAACCAAACATATTCCATCTGTGTCACGTCCCCTAAGATGGACTGTGTAAATAGGGACTCCCACCAAGGTGTGAATCAGCCTTCAGGTGGAGAAGGGTGCCTGCTGCAGGGGCTGTTTCTAGGGGCTTGACTCTGTGTCCTCTTTCATGTTCCTTTGCAAAGGAGGAAAGCAGCATCGCAGTCAGACAAGCCAGCCGACAAAAAGGAAGAGGAAAGCCAAAACGTAAGTGAAGGATCCCTTGCTGTTGTGCTCTTGCAAACGTGCTGCCTTGCAAGCGAGAGGCCTGCCCGCGGTCCTGTGGGTGTCGGGAGATGGCTGCTGATTCAGTATTGTACCCATGTGTGGAATCAGCAGTTAAATGGAGCTGGAAACTCCACTGGAAACTCCTATTCATAGGTGAGATATTGTCCAAACGACGTCGCTAGGTGCTTTCTCAGGTCTGCTCTGAGTATTCTAGGCTCTTGCCCCTCAAGATGTCACAGACCTTTATGGCTGGTCATCTGAGCAAAACCAGCTCACTTTGGAGCCCAAGCTGTATTTAAACATGTCCCCAAGGCAGGAAAGGGAGCAGTAGGTTAACTACGAGACCTTTCAAAGACAAAATGCGTGTCCCTAACACTCACTGTAAGACAAGGTGGAAGCTGGACAAATGGAGGGGAATTTTGATGCATTTCTGTGTGTATGTTGCCCACAGAAGCAATTGTGCAATTGGGTTTGATGCAGCTTCTCAGGTGAACTTGCTGCTTGTAAAAGATGCTGAAATTTCAAATTCAGCCTGTGGATTAAGGAACCCCTCTTTACCATCTGACCTGGGACAGCGTGGGAGACCCGTCCCATGCCGGGAGAGGCCGGGCTCCGAGCTGTGTCCCCTCCCCAGGCAGTTCAGGAAGATGTTTTCCAAGGGCTCCTGCGTGTTTTGTGCACAGAGCACTCTGTGTGGTGGGGATATCTTCTGTCCTACCCTCTGCAGGTTCATTTTACCCTACACAAGCAATGCTTTGCCTGAGTGTGCTTTGAGGGCTGCTAAATAACACTGACATGTCAGATATGTGGGTCAGTGTTCAAAGCTCTGTCACACTTAAATAAATCCCAGACAGCAGAGGCCAAATCTGTGATGTGGTATTTAATCTTCTAGTTAGTAGAAGTCTCGATAGATTAAGTTACCCTGTATCCTGTTAGTAACCGGACTGCTCTCCCTGAGGTCAGTGACCATCCCATGCTAAAAGGGCAGGACCTGACCTAGCGTTTCTTGAGATGGCCCCATTTCTGTGTTGCAGAGAACTTGTAAATTTGGGAAATGGATGGTTTGTGTTTATACATCAGCAGCCAGCGTTTGTCAGGGGAAATTTGGTCTGGGTTTGATACAGGGATGAAAGTAATTCAGTTCTTAGTGGAAAAGCATCCATCAAAAATAGAGAGATTTTCTCATACTAAAGGCAGAGACAGGTCAAAGTTTAAACGTGTTTGAGTCTGTGCCTGTCATATATGCTGGGAAGAAACTTACCTCTGCCCAGCTTGTGCTCTGCCTGTTCTCCATAATAGAAGAGGCCTCTGTGGTTTGTCTCCAAAATCAAGGAACGTCTTGTTTTTCTCTTCCCAGGATGATGCTAGCACCTCTCCTTCACCCGTTACCCGAGGTCCCGCCCAGCAGCAGCAGAATTCTTCAGGTATTGAATTTAAGTGCGACCCTTTCGGGTGTGCTCCTCAGCTACGTGCTGTCTCGCTGCAGGGATCTGGGTGCACTGTCCTGCCCCGGAGTGCCAGAGCAGCAGCGAGCAGAACATTTACAAATAAACAGTGTTTCCAGAACTGTATTCACCATGAAGTGGTGTATCCATGTTGTTCATAGCCAAGAGAGAAACAAAGCAGATTAAAAAAAAAATCTGTATAGGCCCAGATATGTACCTGAGCATCAGAATCTTCTGTGCACCTGATTCCTCTATGAGCAAATCCCCCCATTCTTTCCCTTTTGCTAACATGACTGTCCTGCTTTGTGTAGCTAAGGTTTTCATCCTAAGCTATGATCCTTCCTTAAGCTTGTTGCAGGAGACCTGATCCTGAGAGTTATGAGAGCAGATTAAATTAAGGCAGCGCTGAGTTATAAGAGAAGGTGAAATTAAAGCAGCACTTAAAATATGTTTTGCCTATGCTGATTTGAAATTATTGTGCATCTGATAAACTACAAGCCAGTCAGATTCATTCTTGCCTCAGCCCTGGATTTCATACACGATGAAGGAAATCTCTCCTGAGGGAATGAGCGTTTAACCATTCCGGTTTCCTTTTGGAATAAAGCCATTATTTGCTTGCTCTGCAAGGAAAGGGAAGAAGCCGGGAGAAAGATACATAAAAATGAGGAACAAGATCTAGAGATTTCCTAGGAATGCCCCTAATTCTTTTAAAGACCTCACAGGACCTCACAGGGAAACAAACCCTTGTGCCTGTGCGCAAGCTGGGTGCCATTCAAGTGTCTGCAACAGAACACTTCATTCTGAACAGTTTTCTTGAGGGAAGATTGGGCTGAGAGTACACAGTTGCAGTAGCAAGATGTGGGGCAGCTTTTGAAAATCAGAAATGGAAATAAAGCTAAATAAATCCTCTGGAGATTTACATAGCAGGGGTTGCACCTGGCTTTACTCAGTTACACCCAATTTTTTCTACCAACTATGCAGACAAGAAACAGAAAATTTCTTAAAATATAAATAAATGTTACAGTGAACAAAATAAGCCATGCAGCAATTAGTCTGCATGTCTTAATACAAGTGAGTTGTGCTCTTTCTCGTGCTTTTTCAGTTTCATCTGCTTTCAGTATCATTTAACTATTGGGTCCCTAGTTAAAGGGATTGCTACACCGATTTTGGCCAGTGCTTTCCCTGACACGCAGCCATCTCTGCTCATTCAGCACTCCTGCTTTCCTGGGTCTTTTTAAGAAGTCCCTCATCCTCATTGAAAAAAAGCAGGAAGAAGACAATATCAGGAGTTTTATTGTTGAGAAAAAAACCACAATGATTTGTTGTTGGTGTTTTCCAGACTCTGGAAAGAAGCCATGGGAAAGGAGCAATTCTGTTGAAAAGCCAGTGTCCTCGTTGCTCTCGAGGTGAGCTGCGTGGGTTGCCTCGTGCTGGCTGGCAGCCCCACGGCATGTGCACCACTCACGTCTCCTCTCATTCCATTGCTGTAGAAACCCATCAGTGGTGAAGAGCTGTGAAGCTAAGAGCCCCACACAATCCCACGTGTCTCCTAGGTACTGGCTAACGGCCTGGCTTCTTAACGTCGTGGCTTGTCCTCTGGGAAGTCACAGCACGCGGCACCGGTCTGCGTCTCTGTCACCTCTTTGCTCATTCTGTTACAATCCGCTCTGTCTGTCGCTGCGCAAGGTTGGCCTGAGGACGGTTAATTGAACCTAAGCAAGTGCTTGGATAGAGGCACGGGCTTGGCAGGGGGCTGTGCCACAGGGAAGACGCATTTTGGAGCATCTTTGTGTTGGGGATAACCCGGCGCGTAGGAGACCGATGGTTTTCATGGTTCAGCCTCTAGGGAGGTTTGGAGGCAGAGCAGAGAAGCCGGAAGCAAAAACGCAGCCGTTCTGTCAGGCAGCACAGCCCAACTGCAGCATTCCCCCTTCTTACCCATAGATTAATGTTTGGTCTTGGACAGCTAAAGGGAGGGTTCCTGGTCCAGGTGCACCCTGTGAACACTGAGAGGCAAGGACAGGCTGGGAGAGGAAGTAAACCCCAGGTTTGCATATTGGGCCCTTAGGGCGGAGAAATGTGCTTTATTTAATGCTATTGCTTGTGCTACAGTGCTAACAGTGTGCAGAGAGAAAGGCAATGTCACGGGTTTCCTGCTGCTGGGGTATTCCCTGCCCTGACGTTCAGAGGGATGCACTGGTGTCTGTAAAGCAAAATGAAGTCTCTACAGCTCTACTAAAAGCCACGTGGTTCTAGGGAACATGTGATAGTTTCCAATAGCGGCAGAAAAGATCTTTATTTATCCTTGCAAATGGGAATGAACCATGGGCTATTTAAAGCAGCAACCCAGCTATCAGCTGTAATGCGATTCATTGAGGAGGAGTTCAGAGGAAAAGCTCCATTCATGGCTTCACACACAGGACAGTGCTGAATGTTTGCCTGCCCGTATGATTGGGGGGCGTGAGCTGCAGGGTTTGAAAGCTCTGCCCTGTGTCTGTTGCTGCTCAGTTTGATGGTAGCTCTCGCTGTTCTTACTTGAACTTAACTGTGAAAATGGACGAAACATGAAAGATTTTCCCTAGGAAGGACTGAAAGACCCAAGCATGATCATAGCACCAGGGAAATCTTGATCAGCCCCCAGTTTGAGACCAGAGATCGTAACAAAGATACTTAAGGCATTTTCTACAGACTGGATAGTATGATTCATTTCTATAGTTAGGGATTAAAAAATCAAAGTCACTCAGAGCTGAGCTCACTGACTAATGGACCCCTTTGAGCCAGGAGAGTGATGGCACCCGAGTGTATCAGACGTTAAGGGTAGGTTATTTGTATTTCTTGGCCAGGGGGAAGTGCCTCAGTGGTACCTATAGGCTCTGCTCAGGTCAGGCCTTCCAAGGAAACAACTCCTGGATCGTTGTTTTACCCGTAATCTTTGGTAACCTGAATTGCACTGTAATTTAAGCAGCAGATTAAAGCCTGTTTGGCCAAGACTTGTTTATTGGACGGAAAACAGAGTGGGAAAGAGAAAAACGAGACACTCATCTTGCAAACTGCCCATGTTGTGATCAAATGCATTGTTAATAGTCATTACACCCTGAAGACATCTTGGTGTCCATAGGTTAGTGTTATAGGGAAGGAAACGTGCGGGAAGGGCGCGGGAAGGCAGGTGAGGCCGGCGCGGGAGGGCAGCGCCGCCGCCGCGGAGCCGCGCGCGAGAGGGAGCGGAGCCCGCGGCAGAGCCCGCGCGCTGCCCCGCATCTCACCGCCCGCCTCTGCCTGTCCCAGGACCTGACCCGCCTGTTCATAACCCTCTCTTTCCGTTTCTCAAGGATGAAGCCAGTGAGCAGCAGCAACGATGTGGCTATGGATGCCTTAGATTTCGATCGCATGAAACAGGTGAGCGAAAAGGGTCTGTCACGCCTGGAGATTTCAGTGAGCTACCCATTCTCCCCCATGCATGCGCTGTACGAGCAAAACGCCTGTTGAGTCGTCTGATTTCCTCTGCAAGCAGGTGCTAATAGGAGGGATAGCTGGTGAGCAGCAGGAGGGCACAGTCTCACTGCTGTTGCACCAAAATGCGTGTAGAGAAACATGCAAGTAAATACACCGGCATCTCCTGCGTCCTTGCGCTGGGGCTGCAGACAGAGCCGGCCGTAGCGCGAGGCTGTGGCCGTGAGCGGAGCTGGGGGACACGGCGCCAGTGTGTTAAACTTGCCTTTTCTTCCGCCAGTCAGAAGGCAATTCTGAGCAGCTGACCTGTGTTTTGTCTCATCAGGAAATATTGGAGGAAGTTGTAAGAGAGTTACACAAAGTGAAAGAGGAGATAATTGATGGTAAGAAAGAGAAAAATTATAATTTTTCTCATATTTATGACTAACTTCCCATAGATAAGACGACAGGAACTGCAGAGTTCCATGGTGTTCCCAGACATTTTGAGCAGCTCTGATGTATAAGAACAAGTGAAGAACAAGTGTCTACCTTGACACTGAGCTGTGATCACTGCGTTGCGTTTGCATCCTTTATTGGTGTGCGGATGAGAGCGTTTCCACTGTCCCGTGTGGTGGGAGCGTATGACAGGGCCTGCTGGTAGCCCCGTTGTCACTTTGTCACAAAAATCACCTGTACTCAGCCTGACATTCAGGTTCAAAGGGCCCCAACTGAACAAACCTCCCCCGAGCACCTTCCGCAGGTGACCTCAGAACTTCCCCTGTCCGCTGGGTAGGACCTTCCAAGTAGCCACATGGTTTTCCTAACTCCATGAGAGTGCGAGAGCAGTGATCACTTGATCCATGTTTTTTCAGAAATTGCTCTGTGTTATACAAGTACATGTGATTTTCTGGGCCAACATAATGGTGTTTATGCAAGGCCGCATAAAACTGCTTTTACTGAAACACACAGCAAAATACCTCTTTGAAGCCCACATTAAAGCACGTGGGGAGGCTTGTCCATACATTTCACTCCTATCTTAGATTCGTACAAGAGGGGAGAAAAAAAAAAAAAAGAGACAGTGAAACAGCTCAAATCCGCTCCCCGTCCCTGTGCCCTCGAGCTCCCGGAGCAGCGGGGCCGTGGCAGCTGAGCAGCCCCTCGCCTGCACGTCACCGTCCTCGCAGCTTGGCCCTTGGAGCCTTCCTGGTCCATTGCAGTGCAGGATTCCTGTAAATGGCAGGTGCCGATTCCTAAAGCAGCGCCGCAGTTTGCGAGCAAACGGCTTTCCCCCGGTCATCCTTTGCCCTCCGCTCATGCTCTCAGCAGCGCGTACTTCAGCAGCCTCTTCACGTAGCGTTGTCCGCCACGCGGGCTGTAACTTTGTGCATTAACTTTTTGGTTTGCTTTTCCAGCCATACGGCAGGAGTTGAGTAGAATCAGTACAACATAATGATGGCAAAGCACTGGGACGGTACCAAGAGCGCTAGGAAGACCGGATCATTGCTGAGTGTACCAAGCTCATGGGAGATGGTGAGAGAGGACACCGGCACTGTCTTTGTTCTTATACCCCTTTTCTTAGCAGACTCAGCACACTTTGAAGCTTGCTGCTGCCTTGGATTCGCTTCATTTTAAAAGTCTTAATCTAAAGAATTATTAAATTTTAAACTTCTGGATTTTTTAGATTTCATCTGACACTGCACATTGGATTTGTCAGCCTTTTTTGTATTTTGTATTTGCTTATTTAAATGTATTACCTTTCTTTTTAGTAGTAGATAAGAACACACGTGAACCATTTGCTTTTACTAGATTACTTCAAAGTAATTTTATTAGTAGTCTGCAATGTAAATGAAGACCCTTTGCCAACGGAAATGTATTGTGGCATCACCAGAAGAAACAGAGACATGTTAGTTGTCGGCCAACAAGTTCTTTGTCTCAGAGTTATCACAATATAAATAAAAATGGTACGTCGGTGCATCACAGTATCTGTGTTCATATTGGTAATAAACTGTTTATTGTCCACACGGCCCTGCTTTTCCTTGCTTCCTTAATCCCCCAAGGCCGAGCACTTTCAGGTCCCTTTGGTTTGTTCTCCTGCCGGGTGAAGGCTCAGAGAGGATGAGGGGAAGGTCACTCACCTTCGTATCCAGCCCCAGAACACGAGCACGTCGCGTTCACTTCGTCTCCTGCCATCCCCAGAAAGCAGTCCCGGCCCCCGCTCCTCCAAGAGCTTCTGGCAAGGAAAGGGGAGGTGGTTACTGAGAACAGGAGTGCCGACGGCGGGCAGACACTGCAGCCCCGGCGAGCCCGAGTGCCCAGCACGGCGTCGGGGAGCTAGAGGCCTAAGGGGAGCCGCTGGTTGGTATTTCACCTCTTGCAGCCCTTGGGGAGGTTCATTGCAACCGAGCTGAAGTCAGAGGCAGCCGTGCAGGGCACGGCGCCGGGGCGGCTGGGCGCTGCAGCGTGCACTGCTTGACCCGGCTCAGCGCAGCCGCTGCAAGGCGACGCTCCTGATGCCCTCTCGATAACGTCGTGTAAAGGGTGAGCGATCAGAGCTCAGCCGTTGAAAGCCTGCAGAAATTTTCCAAACGGCCCCGCTTTGCTTCGGGCCTTCCTGAAGATGAAGGGCAAAACCAGGTCCAACATGGGCAGGACGCAGGACGCAGGACGCAGGGCGAGGAGAGGATGCTGCACGCGTTGCCCTTCGTGGTATGTCGAGCTCTGACCGTGGAGGTCGCTCCCTCAGAACAACCCCCTCTGATTGTGGAAACCAGACTGCAAATTAGATACAAGACAACTTTTCCTACGGGAGAAATGTAGGTTTAATTCAGCTAGCTCTGGAGCCTGGTGTCTGTTAGCTGTTCAGTACTAACTAGCTGCATCCCAGCTTCCAAGTGGAAGGTTGTAGGAGAAATGAGGCCGAAAGACACAGAGGTGCAACACGGGACTGCAGCATCCCGGCCGAGAGGAAGGGCCTTTCCGGCTGGGAAGAACTAAGAGTTCGTCAGGACTTGGGTTCAACATTCAACAGTTCATCAGCCAGGCACCAGTAACAGTTCAGACTGTAAAGGTCTATGGCATAACCCCCATACAACAGCTCAGGTGTTTCTGCATTATAACCAATGCCCGACCCCAGCGAGCACTCCTCAAAACCGTTGCCTCGCAGGTGGCCACAGCCGGTCGCTGAAGCCCTCCCACAACCTCAAGCCGCAGACCTCAGGCAGCGGGGCCTGCCACGGTTCACGCGGCCGTGGAATGTGGCCGGCCGCCTGGGGTCAGCAGTAACGGGCTCCAAAGCACGCGGGGCGCGTGCACGGCGCGGCCTCTGTTAACACGAGCAACCCGCTGTAAACGGGCTGTTCTCCCGCCCGTACCCCTGCGGGCCCTGTGCTATTAGGGTGCAGGGACCTGCAGGTTGCACGGGGGCAGGCAGCAGCTGTGGGAGCAGAGGCCGAGATGTGGGGGGGCGCAGGTCGGGCGACGTGGCTGGCGAGGAGGAGCGATGATGACACCGCAGCCTGTGCCGGCCCTTCGCCCGGCGCTGCCGCTCACAGACTCGTAAATCCACCTGTGAGTGCTCAGGCTGTAACTGTGCAATGGGGCCGGGGACGAGGGGCTTCGCTGTGACCCTGCTCGCTGGCTGTGGCTGAAGCCGCACGCCGCCTCCCAGCACAGCCCGGGATCAGCAGGAGCCGGGATCCCCCTTCCCGCCAAGCGCCGAGCTGCAGGAGCCAAGTCCGTGTCAGTGGGAAGGGAGCTCAGCCTTCCTCCCACCATCGGGTGCTGGGGTGGCCCTACCCATGGCTCAGCTGCTTCCCCTTGCCAGAGCACTTGCGTGGCAGCTTAATGAAGGGGAATCCAGGTTATTTTTTAAACTAGGACAATAAAATTATTGTGTCCTTTCAACCCAGTCCCAATTGCCATGTTTTTACAAGCAAACAAACAAGCAACCCTCTGCCGGCATCACTCGCAGTGACAAGTGCCCAAGGAGAAGAGAGGACCACGGCTCTCCCCAGCAGCAGCACCAACATAAAGCCACGTTGAAGCTCACGCTGCCCATCCGCAAGCACCAGAAGTTCCAGCAACCTGAAAGTCCCACTTCATTGGAGAGAGGGGATCAGGGAGGCTGTGGTGCTGTCCAGGCGAGGGAAGTTGGGACAGGGACTGAAATGCCCACGGGAAGCAGGCCAAGAAAGTAGTGGCCAAATGGGGGTACCCCAGTTTACTTTATGAGTGTCCCCAGTGCACGCTGGTGGCTGCATCGGGGCGGCTGAGTAAGGGAACTTGAAGGCAGAAGGTCACTCTACGTAAAGGAAAACTACAATAGTCAGAATGAGGAAGACAACATAAACTTTATTATGGCTTTTATATTAACTTGCTGAAGTTGGCCAAGGAAATTGAGAAACAGCTTGCCAAGGGCACAGGGAGTTCATCGTGGAGAGCCAGCAGCACTGGGGCAAAATGGTAGAACAGAGAAGCTCCTTGAGATTAGTATCGATACCAACACGTTACTGTAGGTTCCCACACCAAGGGTTTCTTTGGGGAAAAGGCACCAAAAGAGCCAGGGGGGTCTGGTGTGTTGGCACAAGTCCTGTTCTTGCTC
Organism: Eudromia elegans; assembly: GCA_003342815.1. Lineage (NCBI taxonomy): Eukaryota > Metazoa > Chordata > Aves > Tinamiformes > Tinamidae > Eudromia > Eudromia elegans. Next base: position 3,342,072 of record PTEX01000006.1, on the reverse strand, counting down.
TCCTTCTCCAGCAGCCCAACACTCAGAGCAGCATCTGTAATGAGCCGGTACCCAGCCCGAGTCACGGAGGACCTCGCACTGGGCCTGCGTATTTACCCTACTGTGAAAATCAAACAGCCCAGGAAATTGGATGGAGGTTTTGGACAGAGTTCCTGCAGCTAGCCAGAGGGCAGCGGTTGGGGAAGAGAATTAGCACAAAATGAGAGATGAAGGTCAGTACCAATAATGCGGAGTTGGACACTTGGATAGAGAAATAACACCAGGTGCTTGTTCCAGGTGCGACCCCTAAGCCCATCAGCGAGGGCTTTTATATCTACAGAGGGTCACAGGGCTTCCCAACACTCCAGTCAGTGCCCCTCCTGTTAGGGAGCAGAGGAAAATCACGAGTACTCTGAGAGCAGTTAGGAACAGACCTCACCGTAACGGATCCTTGTACCCCTATCTGCAGGAAGGGAGAGAGAACACAGGGGAGGCAGAGAGAAAAGAATGCACATAGAGAAGAGTACAGAGAAAAGAACAAAAAACACAGGGAATAGAAAGATTATCAGAAACATTCACACCCTTTGCAGGCAGCAATTAGAACTGGAATCTTCCCATCCTGCAAAGGGCTTCCAGGAGTGAGAAGTATGAGAAACACGAAGGCAGGAATATTGTTGAAAAGGAAGCCAGGGAAGGACTGCCCGTGACTGCTGACCAGCCAGGTCAGGGCACATGGATTAGCTGATGAGGCACTGTGGGCAGCAGCTTCTCTCCACATCACTCTTCAGCTGTGCCAGTTACAGTGAACACTGCATCCCAGGAATAGATTCATGGGATGCACGGCAGGTTTCCAAAGGTCCTGCAGTAAAGGCCAAACAGCTACTAAAATAAGGACAAAATTGCTACATATTCCCTTCCTTATACTGGATCTGAACTGCCAGCCATGGTCAGAAACAAGGTACTGGATGAGCAGAGACTCCAAGCTAAAGGCACCCTTGGGTCCTTACAGAAGGCACAGCTCACTGCTGCACGCCAGCCCCGCGGCTTGCCTGGGCCTACGTGTGCAGAAGAGGGGCATCCAAGCCGGCCTGGAGAGAAACCAGCCCCAAAACACACCTACACACACAGAGAGCACTCGCCCTCGCAGGCCAGGCCTGCAAACACGCTTAGACTAAATCCAGGACGAGGAAGTTAATTTTAAATCTAGACCAGAGGTTCACGTAAGCACAGCTTTCTCTAATCTAGTTTATCAGAATTACACAAACAAATATCCTCTATTTAAAAGTATCAATAACCTAAAACAGTGCCCGCAATGGCATCATTCTGCCAGGGAGCCGTGGAGCACAGGCGGCTGCTACTGCAGCACGAGCACAGGCACACACAGAGCCCCAGCCTTCTGCCATCGCTGGCAACGCAGCTCACTCAAACACACAAACACCAGCCTTGGTGGAGCAGCAGCTGGGGCTGCTCCATTACTGCGCTTTTGCCAGCTTGCAGAGTCTTTTAACCCTTGAATATGGACCTATAGTGTCATCAAAAACAAATGCCCAAAGAACCCGGATCCAGGACTGGTGATATGGGAGGTTATCGTAATATTCCGCTGCAATCTTCTTCACCTGGAAGAGCAAGAGAGAGACAGAACAAGGCAGTTAGCTGTGCCGTGTCGGGTGCACTCCAGCGCCTGCTCCGATCCAGTAGCCCGGCCACCAGGCACGGTTACTTGTTGGTGCCCATGAGCTTCTGAAGCTCAGCTAAAGCAGGAGGCACTTAAATGCATCTGGATACCTCTAAGCAGAGCTCTGCAGGAGTTTTGCTTCACAGTATTTGCGAGACGATGGATCTCTCCATCTGGCTTAGTCTGAGCTTTCCTCTTGCGTGAGAGGTAGAGGAGTCTCCACGTGAAATTACTGATCCCCCTCATGCGCTGCCAAGACCCCAGCACACCGCACTTAAATCAGGGCTTTCCACATGCTGCACTAGGTGCTGAGGGCTCCACGGAGGGGAGGTGACCCCAGCTGAGAAAATAGGGGGAGCAGCAGCGCCCTGGTGATGGCTGGGGGCTCCGCTCCGGACACTGAGCTGAAGGGCCGGTTCCTCCTCCAGCCAGGGCAGGCTGGAGGCACAGAGACTGCTCTCCTCCGGCCAGGGTTAACAGTGCTACAAAAAGTCTAATAAATTTTGATCCCTGTTAAAATCCCCAGGTTTAAAAGCTGTTCCCACCAAGCAGCGCTGTGTGTCGGAGGTAGTGCTGGTGTTTTTGGTAGAAGCGAGGACTGAACCCCGAAGACACCAGAGTTTCAAACCGGCCGGTTAGGGGACTATGAGGATTCCGCAGTGAGCAGTCGTCCGCGTTGCTGCCTCCGTCCCGATGCTCTGCTCTGGGCGCAGCCCGGCGGGGCCTGGCAGCTGCCGCACGCCTGCACAGCCCCTCCCCGGGCGCCGCTTTAGTGGCACCCTCCTGCTGAGCAAACAAGGTGCTCCCCGGGACACACCGTGCCAGGGGAGCCGCTTCAGCAGCGCGGCCGAGGCAGAGCCGCGGGTGAAGGCCACGAGGGCCCCGTACGACCGGTCACCTGCATGGAGGGCGCCAGGCAGAACCTGGGGCTTCATGGGGCAACCTCACCCAGCCCCGGGCCTGTCTGTGCAAGGGTGAGGATGGCCGCTGGATTAAAGTGCAAGCCGTGCTGCTGGCTCCGCTGCCAGCGCCGCCTCCCGCACGCCCTGCCCGGGACACAGCCTGCGTGACACAGAGCGGCCCGGAGCGCTTCCGCACCCGCGGCAAGGTCTCGGCACCGGCTGCGCCTTCTGGCGCACGAGGTTAATTGGAAATGACCCCGGGGAGGAAGTGGGACAAAACTGGCTTGGCAGAGAGGCCGGGATGTGCAACGTGCCTGTGCCAGACCCAGCCGTTTCAGCACGCTGAGCAAACCTGGCGAGCAGACGGGTCTGGGTGCAGTGCTGCAGAGCTGGGCAGCACAACAGGCAGGTGCAGAAACCTGCGCTTAAATACACTCCATACCCACATCCTGCAGTAGCGTAGCAGAGGTAAAGGTGCCATCCCAAGTACCTTTATTATTTAATAATTAAGATAATCAATATACCCAGGACTGAATTTTGAAGATCACCTACACTGCGTGTGGAAGCAGGTAGCATTAGCCAAGACTAGCACACTGCTTGGCCAGCATCAAGTGACTGAGGACTTGCTCGCCCACCGAGTACAACCTTTCAGCAACTCAGCAGGGCAGCAGGTCTTTCTGAATGAGATGGTCCCTATGGAAAGCAAAGATGTTGACCAAGGTCTCATACAAGTCTGGGTTGCCATGTATCAGCTGCTGACCTGCAACTCACACCTAAAGCTGCTCTTTGCTCCTTCCCCTGTTTTGCTGTGTGCCCAGGAGCAAGTTGTGTAAGAACGCAAGTGGCATTTCCCCATGTGCATCTTCCTGGTGCCCTGAGCAAGAAAAATACATCAGATGTGCAGAAACAGGGAGGGGAGAAAATCAACCACAAGAACGTGGTTTTGGCAAAGGAATGGGGAAGAGTTAAAAATTAATGGGTGCAGTTAGAAAGTAGAAGAGGGATGACATCTAAGAAGGTTTTCTTATGAAATTCATGAGGAAGTTTGCCGGGTTTTTGTTTACATCTATTGTGTTATTATGCAGGATGAAAAAAAAAATTAAAAAAGATAAAAGTGCTTTCCTCTTGACAAGGGTTGCACACAAAAAAGTTACCTGGCAAAAACAACTCTGGTGTGTTTTTTTTTTTTCTCCGCATCTGTCTGTGCAAAACAAAATTACCTCAAAGATATCAGAAAGCTGGGGGTAAGTCACCTTCATCTTGTATTCTGGGCACTGCACAAAAGCTGTGGATGAGTTTGCAGACAGCAAATTTTGGTGTCACTGTCACCTCAAGGAAGGCAGGATTATATCAAAGCCCTCCCGGATCCTCCTACTCCTGATTTCACCCTCAAGCTCTCCGTGTTGACTGTAACGGGTCTGTTTGCTTCAGTGGACCCTCTGGGAACTTGGACTGTCCATACACATGAAAATCTTAAGTCTTAATTCATTGCTAGTTTTTGATGAGAAAACCTCACAGATGGATAATGCAGGCATAGTGTTTGCAAGGACTCATTTAGGTACTTGGCACCTGGTATTTTGAGGCTTTGCTGCAGAGAGGTCAAGGTGGTAAGTAGCAAATAACACTCTTTTTGGACTGAAACTGTGCTCCTAATTTTTATCTTACATGGCATAGCAACAGGACCAAGATCCTACTAGGACTCACCTCCTTTTTATTCAGGAAGGCACAGAAGTAATAAGCCACCTAGGTATTTGACCATAGCTTTTACACTGTTTGTCCTGAGGTTATACAGGAACTAGACCCTTGTAACAGGAAGCTGAAGGATGCTGTTTACAATGCTGGAAAGCATACTGCAGGAGTTGCCTAGATACTGCCTGACTTGGGGTGGGATGAAGAAGGGAAGCATCCAAGCTAGTTCTCCCGGACATCACAGGGTTAATGGAGGCTGTGTTTAGAAAGGTGCACAGCTACCATGTTCTCTTGTCTGTCTAAGAAATCTCTGTTCATTCCCTGCCTTTTCCTTTTCCCACAAGCTTAATGAATAACTAGTTTGCCTCTGGTAAGAGCCCCGCTTTTATCATAGTTTGCAGGGAGAGTAGCACTTTCCTTTTCATTCTCCCTTCCCCTGTCACCTCAAGGACAACCCATCCTTCAGAAAGAGGAATGGCTCTTTTTACCCATTCAGCAAAGAATGTAATATTTTATTGTTATAAAGCTTCATGCAAAGACCAGCCTGGTCCCAAGTCTGCCAGCATTTTTTAGAGTAAACCCTTCACTCCAATGTTGAATTTCATGCTCTCTTGCATGAACTGTCATTACATTAGTAGGACAAGTTCCTACTGCACACTCATGTCACTCATCTCTAATATCTAAAGGCTTGTGGCACAGCCTAATTACTCCTGCTGCAAATCTGCCACAGAGCTAGGGCACAGGTCTTTCAGTGACAAACCTATTACTTGGTACATTCTGAATGAGTCACCTGTAACACAGGACAAGGCTTAGTCTACCTTTCTGATGAGCAAGTGGAAGATCCATTTGTTTTCCAAGCTCAAATCCACTTATTCCTATAGCCTCTCTGGCCCCAAATATGCAGTAGCTGAGAAAGCACCTTGCTTTCATTTTATGCTCACCAATATTTACAAAAGAAAACAGCTAAACCTGAGGGGTCATCCATTTTACACAAATCAACTATTGAAAATGTGAGTGTTTAAGAGACCAAAAATCTGCATAGCTTAAGAAACTGAAAATTCTAAATTTTCACTCCTTCACGGTGAAGGATTTGATGGGAGGAAGGCAGGAGGAGAGCAAGGGGATGTTTCTACCGCTACTGATGTTCATATATCAGAGCTGAAGGAAAAAAAAAGTTGTCCCCATTCCTCCTTTCACCAAAGTGTTAGAGAATTTTTCCTCTTCATTTGTGGAGAAGGACAGCCTGTTTGCTGTAATAGAACAAGGACTTTCTACAGCAGCTGTTTGACAGAAGATTTCCACTTCATAACAGATTTTCATTTGTAACTGACCACGTGTCAAAGATTCAGAGTTTTCCATACGATTCTGTCACACAGCAGTGGTTGACAAGCTTCATGCCTCACATCTCCATCAGTAGGGCAGGTCTCTGCTGCCCTACAGCTAGAAACATATGAAGACAAGTCCTTGAAACTCAACTAATAATAGCTTCCTCCACTTCACAAAGCAGGGTGAACACTTTTAGGGCTGCACTGCCTCAAGGGATTAGGTTAAACTGTTTGTGATGTGGGTGGGGAAGAGCATTTCAGACCTCATTCAGGTCTGGAGCAACAGTCCCAGCAGGTTCAATTAGTCACTCATTTCCCTTGTGTATGATAAAGTGCTAACCTCCTCCTCTTCTTGTATTTACATTTTAGTAATCTAAGCATCTCAGCACCTCTAACAAGTTTGAACACTTGAAACCAAGGCTATGCTCATACACTTGCTGGTTGAGCTACCAGCACTAGGAGCAAGAGGAGTGCCTGCCACAAGACCTTCGCTTGTAAACACTGGCTGCCCTATGGGGTGATTTGACTCACACCGGGAAGAGACAAGTTCTCCAGGATCCATCTCCAGCAATAAAGTGAGATATGTTAAAAGAGAATTGGAGGCTATATAGAGGCTACTGCACCACAAGGAGACCTCTTCTTGCATTGACTTTCCTCTCAAACAGTGTTTTTGCAATGAAGAACATTAATCCACTAAAGTAAGGTTCCCAGACTGAATTTCCCTGGATATAGTCTCTGTTGTACAGTAGTAGGCAGGTCACAGCTCCTGAAGCTCAGCCTCCTTAGCAATACCTCCTCCTCGTGATGATGTTGCAGGAGTACTTCCCGCCCTTGCATCAGACTAGAGGCAGAAGAAGTCTCCCGCCTACTATGCCAAAGACTGGTGTGTAGGAGTAATGCTTCGAAGACACATACCTCTAACCCCGTGAGAACTGCTGTTAAATAACTCCCTCATGTATTAACACCCGAGAGAGCACCTGGAGGTGGGTACAGATCCATCCCTAAACAGCTGGGCTCTGCAAATTTGATTCCCACAACTGATAAAACACAAATGCAAAGCAGTTTTGACTCCCAAAGGAGGGAAGCCACAGAGCTTTCTCCATGGCACACCAGGTATCTTCAGTATCTGCTGGGCAGCAGACCTAAAGCAAATCACGCACAGCGGGGTCCTATTTTCTAGGGGTGTTATTTGTGTCAGAGTGGAACATGCCCCAGTGCTCACATCATCTTAAAAAACAGACTGTTGATTGATGCTATGTGTATAGCTAACACATTGCTCATCAGACAAAATCCAAGCAATGATTGCCTCCTATCTTAGTTCAGATGAGGCTTTAAAATTTCAAAGACACCAAACTCTGCAAATAGGGGAAAGAAATGGAGAAATTTAGATCATTGTTGACTCCAACAACAATCTTATGAGCAAAGTATTACTCAAGCTCTTTAGGACAATGAAGTTCCCATTTCCTTCCAAAAATATAGATACTAAAGCAGTTTGACAGCCATTGATTTCAATCTTCTGGTTAAAAAAGAATCAAAACAAACCCTAAAAGCTTTCATTTTTAGAAATGGATCCATAGCTATGACTTGGAGTGATTTCTCTGAAACAATTCAACAGTTTTTATAAAAACCCAATTCACTTTTGCTCATGTTGTACTTACCATGGGCAGCTTGCACCCAGGAATGCTGGGGAAGTCGTGGTGCTCCATGTGGTAGCCTACATTAAAGGTGAGCCAGTTCAGAGGTCCATAATAAGAGTATGTTTCGTACCCCTTTAGGAACATGTAGTGTTCTGCTATGAAGTGCCCAGAAATGGGATGTAAACCCATGCAAAGAATAGTACCTGCTATTAAGTAAATAATAGGTTTGAGCCCCCAAAAGTAGTAGATCACAAGGTCTACAGAAAACTGCACAAGAGCATTAAAAATTTCCATCTGGGTAATTGTTTTGGGGTTCACATACAGTGGTCTCAGACTGTAGAACAGAGGTTGGAGGAAGAGCCAAAGTAGCTTCCGGAGTGGCGTACAGAAGAACCAGCCTTCAAAGTCTGTGGGAATGTCAACATCCAGGCTGTCCCCACCAAGGTAGCGGTGATGGTCGATGTGGTATTTCTTGAAAGAGGCAGAGTAGGGAACTCCAATCGGCAAATTGGCAAAGACTGCAAACCATCGGTTCCATCTGGTCTGCTTGTTCCCAAAGGCAACGTTGTGTGAAATATCATGGATGGCTAAGGTCATGGAATGGTTGATGCATCCCCCAAAAGCATAAGCCCAGAAGAAAACCCATTTCCAGGATAAGTCTTTCACCAAGTAGCATGCGAGAAGCTGCACAAACACCATTCCAGATACAATCCACTTTAAATACGGATCTGGTCCCATCAGAGCCTTGATCTCTGGGTACTTGGCTGAAGAGAAAAAGAAACACAGAATATCTCATTAACTCTCATTTAGGCAAACACATCACTACCAGTGCACTCTAGCTTTACCACTCCACGTTTGAGGCCCTCATTCTATGAATGGCACTTCAAGAGTGAGGTTAACACGGTGAAGGTTTTACTCATGTAAAGGTCCCAACTCCTCTTCCAGCACCGTGTTCTCTTGAGGTTCCTATAGGCTGACCATGACAGTGCCGCATGCCTGTACAGGACTAGCTTACTGACCTTTGGTTTTGCTGGCTATTTACTTGTTCTGTTAAGGAAAAAAAATGTAGAAACACAGCTTATTTTCTGGGTGTATTTCATTGCTTCAGGTCTCTTTACAAACCCACACTTCTCACTTCCAATTTTACTCTCACATGAGTGTTCCTGCATTTCTATGACCTCTACCTACCTACAGGTCTCCTTTTACTAGTGCTCTGCATTCCTCAATTAATACAGCTCACACAAAGAAGACTGCAGGACAAGTCACTCCCTTTGGAGCCTGTAGTTACACAACGTGCTCTCAGAAGTTTGATAAGCCCATTTAATGAATGTAAATGTCATCCGTCCACCACCCTACAGTGAGCAAACTACTGCATTAAAATCAGACCTGGATGATTTGCATGCACACAGCTGTGGATACTGTAAACATACGAGAGAATACACGTAATTCCACGTGACCTTGCCAGCAGAGCTGCAGGCTGGTACCGAAAGCAGGATGCAGGGATTTTATAAAAATGAACCCTGTGAAGTTTACGGCAGGTGAGACAGTTGCAGCACTGTTTAAGGAAGCAGGCAGCTGTGGTCACGCTCTGCAGCTATGCCAGCTACTCCTGAACTTGTCGGCCTGGTTCAGGCAACCTCGGCAGGGGCTGGAGACCATAAAGATTAAGTGCTGGGGAAGAGGATGAGGAAAGGGAAGTCTCATGTGTTCTCCTTGCAAGGACAAGCTGGGGGAAAAAAAAATCACCGCTAGGAGCATTAGGGCAGGAAAGAAATTTTGTAAGTGACAGAAAAGCTCTGGGAAACACCTGTGTGTTTTTAAAGTCAGACAAAAATAAATAAATAATAAATAAATAAATAAATAAATAAATAAAATCTTGAGCAAATGTAGGTTTCTTGGGTTTTGATGCTTCTGAAATTATAGAAATGCTACATGCTACAAATCATTTTCTGATGCTTAAACAGGCACTAAAGTTTAAGAAAAGGTCCCAGATATTGGACATCCATTCAAAAAGATAACTTGATACAGTGACCTGATCAGAAAGTCTGTTACAGAAATATCTCATATGCAGCTTTCTTTTGTGCTTAGGTACCTCCACCTGAAAAGCAGAAATCTTTAAAAAAATAAGTGCCCTCAAATTTTCAGTCGTTTGCTTGGTAGAAACAAGTTCCTGCAATTACCAGAGCCACTGAAAAGATGCTTAGCAACCAGATCTGCTCAAATTTAAGACATTTTGACAAAAAAATAAAAGAAGGTCTTTTTTGTGCCCTTTAAGACACTAAGGAAACTAAGCAAGGGATGTTTTATACTGTAGCTTGAGAACACTGACAGTTGTGTGTGTATTTCTTTTCCTTGGGGCTAACAAGGATTGCAGGTTAAATTAGAGAGATTTCAGAGCGGTAACTGCTAGTCAGCAGCAGAAATATCTGGAAGCTTTGCTGGTAGTGGAAGCAGTGCAGGAATGTTGCATTTATCAGAAGTGACAGCCATCAAGTTACTTGTTAGGGTCTAATGTTAAATTCAACATGAATTTTGCTCTCCAGCAATAAAATTTCATATAATAGTTAAACCAAAATGCTTATCTGTGTATCATTAATACCAATAAACATTATCTGTTCCCATTACATAGAGAAATCTCAGAAAAACTGAAGGTTGTTCAGCAAACTGGATCCAGAAAACCCCACTGCTGGGACAGGCTGCCAGACACCTCCGCTCTACTCTATTCTCCACTCTAGAGATCATTTAAGTTCCAGGTTAAAAGGCATCTGAGCAGAGATTTTTATTGTACTGCCTGCCTTGTACTGTGTATTGAGCCACTATTCTGCTGCCCTTCCTGCACCCTTTTCCATTATGAAGATGACTGGTTTCCGTGTGGTCAGGTCCATGGCTTCCAGACAAGGGCCAGTACATGATGACGGTCACACAGTGGCATTTGTAGAAAGCTCTTTAGTAACCACCATGCAGATAGATAAGAAACAGGAAGAAAGCAAATAGCCAAAACCTTTCAGCCATTATAGATAAAGAGAATGAAAAAAATAATAATACTAAGGGTATATGGACCCTTATAGACCGGGATTTGTCCATCAGGGCACAGTGGGACCAGGAGAACTTCAGCTGCTCTGGTGCCTCAGCAGAATTGACACACAGTGCCCTATCCTTAGCACTGGAGCTGTCCAGAAACATAAAAGTCATGGAGTTTCAAATGAGCAACAGCACCCAAATCTGTGAGAAGCTGGTAGAAACAAAAAGGGTTTAATTTCTTTGTGTTCCTTTATTTTAATCACAACGGCAGCACACGGGTACAGTCAGAGTGGGAACATCACGTAGCACAAGACTTTCAGAAGATCTATCAAAGGGAAAAAGAAAAATGTCTTTGTGATGGTGTCATCGCATCGTCCTGGACTATGTTCTATTAATCACGAGTCCCTGCCAAAGCAAACAAGCGGCACCAGGCACAGACAGGACGAGAGCTTTCAGATCCTACTCCCTGTGTTGGAGCTGGGGTTTGAACCAAAAACCTACAACACGCAACAGCCGAAGCCTTCAGCTGCACTTAATTCTAGTGCATTGTTGGTGGGAGATGTCTTTGTGCTCAAAGCCTGTATTTTATGGACAATTCCCACAGCGGGCTGGCAGGACACGGGCAGCAGCTCCTCCGAGCGCCCTTGCTGGCGGCGGGTGCCCACGCACTGCAGTAAAAGGGGAAATGGACTCTGCTCCTCGCCAGAAGCACATGCGTTTCAGAGCTTTGACTTAGGCTAAGGAGACATGTATTTGCACGCTTCTGTAGGTGCATTTTATTGTAATTTCCGTAAATGTGAATTTTAAATAGGCTGCTGAAGGGGCAGCTGTAAGAACTAGTAATCTCTAAATAAATGAGCAGAGCTCACGTTGGCTGAAACCTGCTATTCTCAGAATTCAGCTAGATGGAATAAACACAATGAGTTTTTGGCTTTTTGGTTTGATGTCCCATGAAAGAAGGTAAACAATGCAGCCTTTCTACACAGAAGTCACTTCTATCATTTCCCTTCCAAAACAGATTGCCAAAGAACCAATTATATAATTATTCCTCAGTGTTCAATCATATTCAGATACTCAGAATCTACCATCAGCAGCATGAGCTGTCATTGCCAGTGGCAAACAAGTCTTCTCTATGAATCTTATGAAGCAAGACATTTTCCGACCCATCTGCAGTAATTTTATAGAATTAGATCCAACCCACATCACAAACAAGACGTCGTTGCTCTGTGCAGCAACACATTGGTCATTGCTCGTATTTGGAAATCTGTTTGCAAATGCAGCTATTCATTGTGTGCTTATGGTGTTACCAGAGAACCTGGCCCTGAGAAGAAATGAAGTTCCCATCTTCCCTCAAGACCGCAGCAAACAGCACCTCCCTCTGTGTGCAAGTCCTGCAAGTGCTTTCATCCAGTAGATCCTTTCTGCTACTAGGAGCAGGAGTTGTACTTTTCTGCGAGGTACAAATGCCCTCTGCTTTGTTCCCAGTCACCCACTGGGCTCCAGTGAGCAGCAGTAACACCGGGCCAGCCACACTGTTCGGCTAAGCAGACAGGGATGAAAACCTTCCCTCTGTCAGGTAAGCTTTCCGCCAGGTCACTTCTCCAATCCAGCTCGCCACAGAGTTACACAAGCCCTGGTTCTGACACAAGACAGAACAGGCGTCTCACAAACAAGGCAGCGAGTTAATGCCAACAGAATAATCATACTTCAAAACCAGAAAGGCACAGATAACATGATCAAGAACTTGGGACTGGGGTCAAAGTACCATCTTGGCAAGAAAGCCCCTTTGAACCATAGCTGGCACCTAGATAGTACCAAGCACAAGGTAAATTTTAGTATCTAAGTATCTAAGGTTCAAGAGCAAGGTACTACAAAGCAAAGAGATAAGAGACAAGGAATTATTACCTCTTCCTTGTGCAAAAACAAATGCAGATCTACTTGCGAGCACTAACTACACCTGTTCAGGGATCACATCCTTAGTACATTCACCTACTGCCACAAAATCCTGGCGTCAGCTCGTGGCCAGCACGGTCGATACTCATGCTGTGCAGCCCTGCCCCGTCGGGAGCTCCAGGGTGAAAACACCAACAGCCAAGAACCAGCACAAGAGCCAGAGAGCTGCTTTGAACAACCCGCGCTCGACAGGATTTCCCTACCGCCACAGGCCCCAGGGCGACCAGCGCTCCAGCCAGGCTGGCAACAGGCCGTTCCTAGTGCTCATTACCCTTCAGAAGCCTTTTGGGACAGCAGCTGAAGGAAACACCACATCTACGAAAGAGCTGCCTTCTGCACTTGTCAGCTTGTCCATATATATATCCATTTTCTTATTGCTGATGGATAATTTCCAGTCTGCATTTGAATGTTTTTGTATGTTCAAATGTATGCAGGATGCACGCAGTGCCCTCCAGCTGAACAAAGACTGGACACTCTGGTAAGGACACGCTCAAGGTTTGCTCACTGACCTTCAGGCTTTGAATGATTGCAGTGGCAGTGACTATATTAAAGCCAGCATGGGATGCTATGATACCCTCAGTAACTTCTGTTTTGTTTCTCTCTCTCTTTTTTTTTTTTTTTTTTTGATATTATAGTCTCTGGATTAATCTGTTAATCACGGAGAAGTTGAAAAGCTAAACCTGAGTATCCCAGCTCCTGCACAGCAGCACAGCCACAAGTCTCATCCTCCCTTATAAAACACCTTCAAAAACTCTACCCTACTATTTAAAGGGAAGAAAAACAACATAAGCAACAACAAAAACTTCTTTATTAGCAAGATATTTAAAAGATATTTCCATGAGATTAGCAACCACATGCTGAAGCAGTTCTGAATTATTACTTCTTCTCATTAACTAGCCTCAAAAGCCAGCAAACGAAAACGACCCCATACATCCTTATTTATTTAAAAATAAATAAATGAAATAGCAGAAGCAAAAGCCTCTCCATGCACCATACTCATGTGCAATGTCAAGCACTGCCTGAACAGTGTGAAAATACAGGACTCTACCTTGCCACAGACCTTTGCCTTGTCACCGAGACGAGGCAAAGAAAGCAGCTTATTCTATTAAATTCTTGTGGCTTTGTGTTGCTCTCTAGCAAGCACTCACCCACACGCTCATTTGCTTGTTCTTCCCTACCACTAGACTTGGAAAACTTGCACTTAGGACGATTCCCAGCGAACCTCCTCTAGGCTGGCTCGACAAGCAGAGCAATCCCACTCTTCGGGTTGAATGAAGAAATAATCTGAAAACAATCCGCTCCTAAAACGACCTCGAAGTGCAGTTTAGTTGGGAGGAGATGAAATTCCACATCATTAAAAAATAAAAATAAAAGATGAAAAGGCAAGAGCAAGGATCCCGCCACGCGGTCCAGCGCGGGGCGCGCCGCACGCCGTACCCGCGGCGGCAGCCGCTGCGCCGCGGGC